>JXPG01062554.1:0-11514 GCA_001015175.1 Megaselia abdita | reverse complement strand
ATATGAAATCGAGTAGAAACCTAACAGATCTCACCAACATCACCTTTGTGACTGACAAGTTTGAGACAGTAAAGGATTTAACGTATTTTGTGTCTTTAGTTAACACCCAAAACGACATCACTCAATAGGTCAAAAAGAAAATTATGCTTGCTAACCGAACCAGGGAACTTAGTCGATCGATTTTTTCGGCTCGACTGAAGTCGACTTGATGACGTCGAGTTCGACTCAACTCGGCTTAATTTCCAAGTCGAAAGTCGACTGGAAAATCGGCTTGCAAAAATGTGTAAGCCGAATTATGAAGTCGACTTGACAGTTTATAATTGCATTTTTTCTAAATTTAAGCTGCCAGCCGGGCTAAATTTAAACGGCTGACATGTCTGACTTTCGGCTTGTAAAACGTGTAAGCCGAATGACAAAGTCGACTTTTGACTGGAAAATAAGCCGATTGACAAATTCGACTTTCGGCTGGTGACTGAAGTCGACTTTCATCGACTTCGGCTTATTTTTCGACTCGGCTAAGTACCCTGAACAGAACACTGTTTGGTTAGAAGTAGAGTGTTAAGATCGAGATTCACCAGGAGAAGCACGAAACTAAACATCTACAGAACCCTCATTATACCTGTTCTAATATATGAGANCCGATTGACAAATTCGACTTTCGGATGGTGACTGAAGTCGACTTTCATCGACTTCGGCTTATTTTTCGACTCGGCTAAGTACCCTGAACAGAACACTGTTTGGTTAGAAGTAGAGTGTTAAGATCGAGATTCACCAGGAGAAGCACGAAACTAAACATCTACAGAACCCTCATTATACCTGTTCTAATATATGAGACTGAGTCGTGAACATTATCAGAATCAGACAAAAATCTTCTGAATGCATTTCAGAGAAAGGTGTATGATATTTGCTCCTATGTGTGCAAACAATGAGTGACGCATATGATACAATCCTGAGCTCTATGAGCTTAATGTAGACTCCAATATCGTAGAGTGCGAAAACAACAACTTCCTTGGCTTGGACATGTATAGCGCATGTTGGATGAAGCACAAGATCTCACAAGCTTGACTCGAAATACCTCTAATGTAGGACAAAATGCAACCGTCCGTCCTTAATATGGCCCGGTTGATGACTGACATATCACAGATACCTCTGCTTGTTGGCTTNAGAACCCTCATTATACCTGTTCTAATATATGAGACTGAGTCGTGAACATTATCAGAATCAGACAAAAATCTTCTGAATGCATTTCAGAGAAAGGTGTATGATATTTGCTCCTATGTGTGCAAACAATGAGTGACGCATATGATACAATCCTGAGCAATAGTTGAAAAATTACAAAATCACGGTGGGCTGATTCATCAAGAAAATCTTATGCTGAATCTTGGCTTAATTTTAGTTTAAACTCCCTATTTTGAGTAGACTTGAGGCTTACACTTTGTACAGTTGGCTGACGACTTTTACATTTTATTTCTTATTTTTTGAAAGTTTCTGGTGAGAATATAAAAGAGAAGTTTGTCAAAAAAAATTAAGGAAGACTTAAAAATCTCTGGACTCAATTTAATCTCGTATCGCTCATTGTCCTTATTAACAAAAATCCCACCACTCTAAGAATCCTCCAAACCCACAATTCCAACAAAATACAACAACAAAATAACTCAAACTTTTTTTTAAAAAATGTATAATTTCCGAAACAAAAACACTTTACCCAATAAATCAAAAAATTGTTTACTTAAAACGTAAGAAAAAGAAAATAGTGAATCTAAATATTTATATTACAAAGATGTGGAGTGGGGTGTCAAGTACATACCACGTGTCAAACACATAATAAAGAGATTGTAATTTTGAAATAAATTATATATAATCACTCCATTTGAAGAGGGTGTAATTGACTTTTTATAATAACAATGTTTGGCAATGACAACCTATGAATTCTATATAACTAGATAGAATAACAACAAACGGTTGTTGTTCTTGTTTGGTTGTTGGTTCGTCGTCCTTATCCTTATGCTTTTAGTAACTGTTCTGCAAAAATATAAATCATAGGAAATATGGAAAGTGTGTGTTTGTTTGTTGTTTTTATGTCCTTGATGAGTTATTGTCTTTGGTTGGAGTTTTTTTTTATTTCCTTTGTTTTAGGGGTAAATCAATCAGCTTTTATTTCTGAATGGAAGGGACTCTTTTACAAGTTTTCCCGACGGCTTTAGGAACTAAGGAAACTGAGAAACATTAGAGCGTGAAATAAGGGCGTCTTAAACTATATCAAAATGAAACTGTTGGAGTTTTTTTGAATGGTTAATATGCCACTTGAATAAGGGGAAACAAATGTAACGACTTATTTAAAAAAAAAAAAACTGTTTACGACTTCTAACATATTTATAATTCAATAAGCTTCAAGATTTCTCAATTATATATTTATTAATTTATTCAGAAAAAAGATGCCTTAACTAGTTTTGTATAAAATGTCTTCTTTTTCTATAATATATTACTATAATATATTTTAACTATACTTTTTTATGTGTATTTACAAGTATTACAATTGAATTTATATGTAATCCATAATTAATTGTACAAAGCTCATATATTTAATATACGATAAAAAATTATAAATAGAATGAAGTTATTTTTATTGAAATGTGCTCCTAATTATTGTAATAATTCATTAAAAAATTCAAAACTGAAATATTAAAGAGTAAAGAAAAATACAATTATGTGTCTTTTAAGTAAACAATTTTAATTCACTAAATACTAAGAATGTTTTAAATACAAATATAACTCTCATTTTAATATGTAAAATATTTTCACTCAAATATGTACTCACAAGTACTATATAAATTTTGAAATATTTAGGCTTTCAAGAATATATTATATATTTCCTTCTTAATTTCATAGAACGCATAAAATATCGGGTTTTCCCAGGATTCGGACCTATTTATATTAAACAAGAACGCATACAATAGGTTTTACGGTCCAGAGTCTTTTTTACCAGGACTCGAACCTATGGTATACCGTAGTCAAAACTCTTTCTCAAAGTTACACTCAAAGAAAAAAGTCATAAAAGAAGAACTTTCATGTCGTGAATCAAATAATGAATGTTGGGATTTTTTAGTTATAAAAATATGTTTCTTTTTTCTTTGAGAATTTTTAAAATGTATGTTCAAATCCTGCTACTTGAAGTTGCACTGTATAACTCATGTATTCGACTTCGTATTTCACTTTCCTAAGTGTGTTTTATAACTTTAATGTCTTGGTATATTTTCTATGTACTTCGTCTTAAAGAGAATATTTGGTATTCAAAGAGTCCAATCATGTACGAATCTTTCAAAGCTTTTTTCAATTATTATTTTTTGTTTTATTTTGAGGGGTACGCATTATTTTGAAAAAGTCGAATTTTCTTTATTTTGCTTTTATTTGCAGTATTCTGTTAACTTGTAAAATGAATAGTAAATTTGAATTGTTGCGAATAAAACTACTACTACATTTTAATGATCAGGAAAATATATATTATCTGTTCATGATACACACATTTTATTGAATTACATATTTTAATTGTTGTCCAATATGTAGTCTACACAATAAATGTGTGTTGAGAACTGATAAAAATAATGTGTATTTTTCATATTTGATTAAATGTCGTACATATTTCATAAGTGCTTTACAAATTTATAATGTATTGTTTCTCTACATATTTTTGAATGTGAATAGTATATATCCCTTGTGTAGGTTACATATTTCAAAGTGTGCAACACAAACTAAACAAAATATTTGTTTCTCAGTGTATTCAAAAAAGAAGAAGAAATAGTTAAGCAAACCAATTTAAGTATCTTCGTTAACTCCGCATTTACTTTTTGTATATTTTACTTCTTCTTTTTTGACTAAAAATTTAGACAAGAGTCCATTTCGTTTCGCTGCTTGCATATTATACGACAAATACCTTTAGAATTCATATAAAATAATTAAGATTTAGATTTTCTTTTAAATTGTAAAAAATAATTGTATTAAAATCTACAATTTACAAGAAAAATAAAAAAATAGTCAAGGAATTTAACTTTATTAAAAGTTATTGTATTTTTTTGAATTTTAGAAATACAACAATTTTGTCTAGGATTTCGATCTAGACTCTTTCGACAATGATATCTTAACAATTACCAGAAGTTGTAAATATTAAGTTACAACCTAGGATTACTATATGAGCGTAGAACAATTTTAGTAAACGATTACAACATAAAATTATATTGAAATAATAATTTAAGAAATTTGATATTAATATTTTAATAAAGCAGAATCGTGACTTAATTTTAGAATTGTAATTTTAAGAAAGTTGTAATTCAATTTAATATTATTCTACAATTATTAATTTTGAGTGTTGAAGAAATTCAAGGCAACGAAACTAAAGTTGTTTAAATAAATTGAATTACTATTTTCATAAAGATATTGTTTTTTTAGCTTTGTCTTCGTTTAATTTGCTTTATTTTCGTAAAATTAATTTTAAAGAAAATGAATTTAAAAATGTCTCTGAAGATATTTCGTATTATTATTACTAAAATATTTGTAGAATATTAGTTGAGAATTAATTTTTATTGAATTATGTAGTTAATGTTTTATATTTAAAATGATAACATTTCTTAAAAGTCTCTTCTTTATTTCAAATTTATTATTATTAATATTATTACAAATTTGGTTTGAACAGATTTTGAGATGTGTTTTAAGATTATACACTGAATTAACGTTTTATATTTAAAATTATGTAATTTCTTTAGGGTTTCTTCTTTATTCTTAATTTTCCTAATTAATTATTATTATAACTCAAATTTATTTGATAAGATTTAGAAAGTTTTGNTAAGAAAGTTGTAATTCAATTTAATATTATTCTACAATTATTAATTTTGAGTGTTGAAGAAATTCAAGGCAACGAAACTAAAGTTGTTTAAATAAATTGAATTACTATTTTCATAAAGATATTGTTTTTTTAGCTTTGTCTTCGTTTAATTTGCTTTATTTTCGTAAAATTAATTTTAAAGAAAATGAATTTAAAAATGTCTCTGAAGATATTTCGTATTATTATTACTAAAATATTTGTAGAATATTAGTTGAGAATTAATTTTTATTGAATTATGTAGTTAATGTTTTATATTTAAAATGATAACATTTCTTAAAAGTCTCTTCTTTATTTCAAATTTATTATTATTAATATTATTACAAATTTGGTTTGAACAGATTTTGAGATGTGTTTTAAGATTATACACTGAATTAATGTTTTATTTTAAATTATTTATTTTTAAAAGGTCTCTTCGATATTCCTACTTTATCTAATTTATTAGTATTATTATTATAACTTAAATTTGTTTGAATAGATTTTGAGATTTTTTTTAAGATTATAAACTGAATTAGGAATTTATAATTTAACTTTATGAACTGAATCAGGAATTATCTTTTTATTTTAAATTATTTGATTGATTTTTATATTGATTTTGCTAAATAGATTTTAAAAATATGTTGTTTTATTTTTTACTGAATTAAGTAATTAATGTTTTATGTAAGATTATATAATTTATAAAAAATCTGTTCAATATTCAACTAAGGTTTTTTAAAGAAGCTGTATTTTAATATCATTTCGTTAAATATATATTTAGTTTTAATAGAATTTGAGAATATTTTGTTTTATTTTTNTTTAATATTATAAACTGAATTAGGAATTTATAATTTAATTTAAATTAGTTTGAATATATTTTGAGATTTTTATTAAGATTTTAAACGAAATTAGNTAAGATTATACACTGAATTAATGTTTTATTTTAAATTATTTATTTTTAAAAGGTCTCTTCGATATTCCTACTTTATCTAATTTATTAGTATTATTATTATAACTTAAATTTGTTTGAATAGATTTTGAGATTTTTTTTAAGATTATAAACTGAATTAGGAATTTATAATTTAACTTTATGAACTGAATCAGGAATTATCTTTTTATTTTAAATTATTTGATTGATTTTTATATTGATTTTGCTAAATAGATTTTAAAAATATGTTGTTTTATTTTTTACTGAATTAAGTAATTAATGTTTTATGTAAGATTATATAATTTATAAAAAATCTGTTCAATATTCAACTAAGGTTTTTTAAAGAAGCTGTATTTTAATATCATTTCGTTAAATATATATTTAGTTTTAATAGAATTTGAGAATATTTTGTTTTATTTTTTACTGAATTAGGTATTTAATGTTTTATTTAAGATTATATAATTTATAAAAGGTTTGTTTTTAAATTCATATGTTTTCTTATTTTGTCTAATTTATTATTACTCAAATATAAGAACTAATTCCTTCTTTGTTAAGTCAAATTTCAAAAAATTAGACAAATTTAATTAATTTAAATAAAAGCAAGAAATACATAAACAGCTTCAGGAACGCCCACTTTGTCTAATAAATAAATTTTTTAAAAGCAGTAATGTTTCCTGTAGGCGAATAAAATGCGGTCCTTTCTGAATTATGGAGAATTATGTTGAAAATACAAAAATAGATTTACTCTGAAGAAAAATTATTTCTAAATTAAATAAAAGAAAAAGTGTTAACGAATTAGTAATTTTTGCAATTTAGAGAGATAACATTTACTCGGCTTTGTCTGGTTTTGTATTTTCCTTCGAGATATAGAACTTTTTATTATTATTATTTTCTGAACATTATTATTTCTAAAATGTTGTATCGTTTAGAATTCCAGAATATTTTAAAATTTATATTGAATAAATAAAAATATAGTTAATTAATAAAATATTCATTAGATTTAGTAAAAAATATTACATAGAAATAAGATAAAAAGCCGTCGGCTTAATTTTCCTAGGATTTTCACATTTTTATGAAAACTTCCTTAAAAACGTTTCATAGACTTTTATTAAAAAGATCCATTCCTAAGTATTTCATTTAACAAAAAAGCAAATATTTTATTCTAAAAAACTATCTATAAACTTCATATTTTAGATAATTTCATTAAACCTCATTCGAAACCCAACATTTCTAAAAAAAAAACCCGACGGCTTTAAAAAGAAAAAAATCCTCAAATCCTTCAACTTGAAAGTTATAAAAACCGATAAAGCAATCCTAAATACATAACATATATCAAGTGGACCCCTCGAGCAATGTTCCTCGAATTCAATTACCCCCATTATCCAGCCCACAAGAATCTCGAAACTTATTAACACGTTAAGAAACCGAATACGAAGAAAACACATTCGAAAAAATATACAGATGATTAATAGAGAAGTAAAACGAAAGCGAACTTACCAGTATGAGTTCTCTTGTGTATCTTGAGATTTTCGCTCCTAGCGAAGTCTTTCCCACAGCCAGCGAACATACAGCGGAACGGTTTCTCTCCTGTGTGGACTCTTATATGATTTACTAACTTATATTTAGCTTTGAACGCTTTCCCCTGCCTCGAACAGTCAACCCAATGACATGAATGTGATGTGCACTCGGGTCCACCGACATGATCCACTGTCAAATGAGATACGATTTCTTGCATATTGTTGAACCGTTTGTTGCAGGTCTTCTCCCCAGAGTATTGATTCAGCGGATCAACCCATAAACATGTCATCTCTTGTTTCACCGTTGAACTGGTCGTCGGTGAGTTACGAATGTAACATCGCATCAATGATGGATTCATAGTCATTGGGTGATGTGGATGGACATTATGGAAATTGGACTGATGGTGTTGAACAGGATATGCATAATCGGTTACCTGCGGGAAGAATCGCATCGCATTTTGATGGTGCGCATGGATACTAGGGTTCTCGTGTAGGGAAGAGTGCGTGTGGTGAATTGATGGGGGAAACAGAATACCGTCTGGACCACTACTACTTGAACTCCTGTTCGGTGCGATCTGGTGCATGAACTCTCTAGAATACGGACTTCCATAAGCTGATGCTGAGTTCTGGTAGGCGGCCATTTCCACGTTGTTCAGGCTCATCGACTGATTCGACTGTTCAAATTGTTGTTGGAGCAGGGAACTGTTTTCTGTGGGCGATGTCTGCAGTTCCGAGTGGTTGGGTGGTGAGATCCGCAATCCATAGGAAGCTAGGTGGTGGTGACTGTTTTGGTTCTCAATGAATGGGTTCATCATCATTTTCTTTGCTATAAATTTCACTTCACTTATTAAATAAACACAAAACTTTTATGAATTTTCTTCGATTTTTCACTTTTCTTTCTGAGCGAAAAAAGAAATCACTTTGTCATTTTCTTTTTTCCACAAACTTTTTTTATCTAAATTATTTTTTTCTTAACGTTTCAAGTTAAATTTACTCTAAGATGTCCTTCTGAATTTTCTTAAAACTTCAAAAACACGAACAAAAAATTAATACAATTTTTTCTATTAATTTTTTGAATTTTTTATGCCAACAGCAGGACTCGTGCGCCCCATACGGTGTATACGGAACTAATGTTCGTCATATGAGAAGTTGAATACCTCATTACACTTATGAAACTGAAGACGTGAATGAATACAAGGTATACGGTTGGAAGAAGGTAGTGCGAAAGAGATGGTGGATGTGTATGTATGGTCTATGGATGTTCTTATTGGGCTCACAGTTTTAATATGGCTGATGATAAATAAGGTAGGAAAGAGACAACTATATTTCGGTGCTCGCTTTTGATTGGTCGATCGTTGGTTACATGTTTTATTAGGTTTTGATGGTGAAAAAAAGACTAAATATCAGCGCATGCTTTTTGTTAACAAGGTAATAACACAATTTCGGGATTGGATGGAGTCATAGACCAATGGTAGACTATTATTGTTGATTTTTGGAGAAAGGTGCTTCATTAGTAACTCTTACTAAAATACTTTTAAATTAAAAAAACTAAATGAAGAAGCCCAGCATGACTGCGAAGAAAAATAGTATAATGGTTGACATTTGACAAACAGCGATCTGCTCTTTACCTGGACTAAAGCGTTGAGGAGGTACCAAAAAGGGTTGCGGTTCAACTCTAAATTAGTTGAATATGTTTCCTTGAAGTCTGCGACGACTTTTTTCTAAATNATGAAGAAGCCCAGCATGACTGCGAAGAAAAATAGTATAATGGTTGACATTTGACAAACAGCGATCTGCTCTTTACCTGGACTAAAGCGTTGAGGAGGTACCAAAAAGGGTTGCGGTTCAACTCTAAATTAGTTGAATATGTTTCCTTGAAGTCTGCGACGAGTTTTTTCTAAGGNAAATGAAGAAGCCCAGCATGACTGCGAAGAAAAATAGTATAATGGTTGACATTTGACAAACAGCGATCTGCTCTTTACCTGGACTAAAGCGTTGAGGAGGTACCAAAAAGGGTTGCGGTTCAACTCTAAATTAGTTGAATATGTTTCCTTGAAGTCTGCGACGACTTTTTTCTAAATAATTTTGTTGGCAAAGGGAAATGTTTGTTGGTTTTTGGATCTTCTATTTTTTGGAAAGTGTTAACCACTTGTTAGGAATTGTTTTAAAACGACGTTCATTAAAGATTGTGATGTAGCGAATTTAGCAAATATACCAAATTCTATTCAAAAATATTAAAATAGTTTACCATAATTTTGTTTATAAGAACAGCTAAGAACATAACTTAAAAAGGCCTACGTAGTTTACATTTTTAAATGCTGTTATGTAATCATTACATTTCATGCCAGATAGATATTGAGGAGATTAGTTACATTATAACATTCTAAAGATTTCTAAAAAAAAGTTTCAAAGCGTTTGAAACTATCTATTCTTTGAACTTTGAAAATATCTATTTTTAAAATGAGTCAGGAATCAGTAATTAATTTTAAGAGAACCAAGAATTTCAAATATTGATTTAAAATGTAAAAAGATCTTTTGAAAGATAAGGTAATACTTCCCAAGTAGAGTCCATACTGAATCTCTATATTTCCAGAATTCCTCAATTGTTTTTTGATGAATCAAATACCTTCTCTCTGTTTCAAGTATTCCTCTTCAATAATTTGTTGATGAATCATATACGTTCTCTAAATTCTCTAGGAAAATCTAATTTGCTAGATAAGTTTATTAAAATTAGACAAAGATCGTAGGGTATGACGTTCCATGAAGATTTCCGTTAAGTTATGAGCGTAAACGTAGGGTAAGTCTCAGAAATTTATAGTTTGCATTATTTTGAGTAGGGAATATATGAGAAAGGTATATATTATGCTGATAGTAAAATGCTAAATCGGAAATTTCATCAGTTTCAGAGAAACAACAAATACCCTCAATAACTAAAAAAATATTAATTAAAAAATAAAACATCATATCCCTACAGAAATCATTATCCCTATTCGAATTAAAAAGTATGTAATATATACAAAAATAAAACATAATGAAATAAAAATATTTTTTACATTCCAGAAAGAATAATAAAATGTAAAGCTTCAAACAAGCATACATATCGTACATTAAGAAATATAAGAAAAAGTTAATAATACAAAATTAAACATAATAAAATATATTTAAAATCTCAGAAAATGTTACATTTTAATAGGAGTGTAAACAAAAAACATAACATAAAGGATCTACAACAAGAAAATAAAAAGAATATATATTACAATAAAATTAATACTACTATAATGATTAAAAAAATGCAATAATAAATATGATACAAATAAAGATAAAAATAAAAATAAAAAATAAAAATAGTTTTTAAATTAGAGAAAGCTTAACAATAAAAACCTAAAAATAAAAGATAAATATTAGCGTCTACAGCATATGTCTTACCTGGCATATATTTCTAAGCTCAACATTTATAATTTTATTCTTTTTTTTGTAAAAAAAATAAAAACTACATGTTGTTGTGATNATAAAAATAAAAAATAAAAATAGTTTTTAAATTAGAGAAAGCTTAACAATAAAAACCTAAAAATAAAAGATAAATATTAGCGTCTACAGCATATGTCTTACCTGGCATATATTTCTAAGCTCAACATTTATAATTTTATTCTTTTTTTTGTAACAGAAAAAAAAACTACATGTTGTTGTGATATGGTAGATCATTTTGTTTCCCGTTTTTTTTAATTTTTTGGCTATCAACCACTCAACGCTATATCATCAAAATTAACATTTTCACGTAGAGGAGATTATCTATAATTAAAGTTTTATTTCCGATTTAACGAATATTTGCTGAAAAAATCTTTTTATAATCAAAATACATTTTATAACAATTTTGTTTTACAAATGAAATAAAATTTCGTGTTTGAGGTGTCCATTTCCAAGTATTTAAATTTCTGANATGAAATAAAATTTCGTGTTTGAGGTGTCCATATATAAGTTTTCCAAGTATTTAAATTTCTGGTTGAAATTTAATGTTTTTTATAATTTCAAAATTCGCTACAAAATACAGAAAATAAATGTTCAATAATTGAAAATTTATATTTCCTGTAATTAAAAAAATATATAATATAAAATGTTAAACAGTGATCTTAAGACACAATATGTCAAAAATTCGGGATTTCTATACAATTAAAGAGTTTGCTTGATATTTGGGTTGAGATTTTTCTGTCAAGAGGAAAAGT
>JXPG01062538.1:12008-22510 GCA_001015175.1 Megaselia abdita | reverse complement strand
TTCCTGAAAATACTATTCATACAAAATGTAAATTAATAACCCTAAATCAATTGAATGAATGAAAACAAATTTATAATAATATATTCCCAGGAAACTATTATATCTTTAAATCAAATATTAAAGAGAATTTCAAACTCTCCTTCTTGTATTCGAAATAAGTATGATGAAAAACCTAAAATGTTATCTAGTTTCCCATCTTTTCTCTCCTTTGAAGCAGAGTGAGGTAATAAACAAAAGGAAACTGTCATAAGATACCCATAAATCCAAAGTGCTAACAAACAATTGATTTAAATCCTTCCGATTCATTTGCCACATATATACATACACATAGGAAGAAAGAAACAAAAGGAGGAGGTTAAACAACAAGAGGAGACCCAGTGACCCCACTTATATTCCGATCAATTCCTAAGTAAATACTAAAAATCATCATGGTTATAAATTTTCAGAGACATAAAATTCCAGTGAACTATTCTATACCAAGAGAGAGATGGACTTATTTAATAAAATATTAATAGTTTACTACTTTTCCGTGTTACTCTATGATTGTATGATTTATACAGGATATTTCGAATAGACATGATTTATTGTTGAGTTATGAAGTGGATCTCTCCATCCTCGTTAATTAGTCCTTGCAGTTTAAGGAGTTTTACACGTGATACTTAATTTTTACAGTAGCTTGTTTCTCTTGTTTAACAAGTTGTAAAAAGGGCAGGAAATTTAATTAAATTCTTATGATTTCTGCTACAAAATTAACGTTTACGAGCGTATAACGCTATAGTTTATTGCTAAAAGTTAATTTATTGCGATTACAAAAATTTTATACATGCGATATATTTTTCGACAATGAACAGTGGGGTGGAGTTTTCTGTTTAATTTTTTTTATTTAGAATTTGTTTGTGCTTTGGAGTAGATTACGTCGAAGAGAGAAGGTTTTGATTTGCCCCCAACAAATTTAAGAATTGAAAAAGTAATTAATAATTAATAAAAACACTTGGGCAACTGTTTAAATTCTGTAAGAATTACAAGAAATACAAGAATCTAAGAATACAATTGAATACATCAAATAAAACAATTTTTAACTTAACATTCTTATCTACAATGATATTTATAGAAAGTTGGATTCAAACCTTTGCAAACTCTGTAAAAACTATCCCAAAATTTAATATCAGTAAAATTTAAGTTATCAAATCGAAAAAATCTAGAAGAGTCTGACTCTTTTCAGTGAAAGAGGGAAAACTAAAGCACTGAAAACTAAGCAGAAATAAGTGCTGAAATTTTTGTTATAGTAAAATTTACTAATGTTTCTACTATGTGTAGGAATTTTTAATATTTTCTGTAGTGAATTTCTCTACAAAATTGTTGTTTGAAATATCTCTAGAAATATAGTAAAAATTACTACATATTCAATTGTAAATTTTAATAAAACTGACTACTAGCAAAACATTCATAAATTATTGAATAGTAAAATGCACTAGAACTTGTAGAATTTACTACTTGATTGCATTTTTTACAACTTTAAAAAGTTAAAAGCTTTGTAGTAAGTGTTGCTATGATATTTCGCTAAAAAAAGGAAAAAAAATACTATTCTGTAATAGTGAATTTTCTGTAAAATTGAATGAAAATAGCTAACTTTACTAAGTAGCAAAACTCACTACAAGAGCAATTTTCATAAGGTAATATTAAAGTTTACCATAAATTGTAAAATTTACATTTAAAAAAAGATTTTTCCACAAATTTAAATTGTAAATTTCACTACAAAACAGAATTCGCTAGAAATAGAAAAAAATGCTTTTGCTAGAGTAGTAAATGGCCTACAACCCTTGGAGTTAATTGCTGCTTTTATGTCGAAATTCAAATTAATTTAATTTGTAAGATCATTGTTAATATTTATTTTAATTGTTGATATTTAAAATAAAAAATACCACTACCAGTAGTAAATTTTCCTCCAAATAGTAAAATAAAATAATTTTTTATACAAATGGACATGGGTTGGAATCTTGTTGAATGCATTCTTTTTTTTTCAGGTAGCGAATTTTACTAAATGTAGTGAATATCACTAGTCTTATGAATTTGTGTATTTAAAGTAATAAAATAAACTAAAAGTAGTAAAAAGTACTAAAGAAATAAAGCACAAGCTCAAATTACGATCTCCTCAAATATTTTGTGTCTTTTAATATGCTGCAAATCGTTCATGCTTTTGTATTCGCATTCTGGCATCTGGTAGATACGCAATAAGCTCCCTTAATATTACTGTTACACCTTGATAACCATTGCATTACAATCCCATTATATTACAAATAACTTACAATTTCATGACAATTACGTAACAATTAAATACAAAAAAAGCAATACAATTAATACATTACAATTAAATTACAATCATATTACATTTCAATTACATGCCATTTACATAACATTTAAATTAAAATTATATTAAAATTAAATAACAATCATATTACATAAGAAATACATAATAATGATATTACAAGAAAATTAGAATTAAATTACAAATACATAACAATTACTTCCTTTACCTATTCTCTTCTTTAAGAATTCTTGAATACATATATTTTGAAAGAAATCAGAGCTCTTAAAGAATTTTTATTTCTTCTTAAATATTGTTTAAGAAGTTTAAAGTTTTCTTGAAACATTCTGAACGTCTGAAGTTATCTATTAGCATTCTTTTTGAATCTTCTTAAAGTAATCTAGAGAGAGTTTTCAGAAAATAATAATATTTCTTACGTAAATTTCTAGATGACTTTAAATGTTTTTTTAAAAAGAAGTAAGAGCGATAAATAAGATATTTTTTAATTGGTTTTATATGAAGAGTTATGTAAGAGCTATAAAACAATACTTTTCTAAGACGAGAAATCTTTACGATTTCTAATTCCCGACAAATATTAGCATTCTTTAAGAAGTCTTCTTAAATAAGATTTTTTTTTATTTCTTATTACAATTATATTACTCACAACATAATTTACGTCTAGAAAGGTAACCCAAAAATGCAGTTTTCAATTGCCCAAGGCTTTTCTTTTAATTTCAGCTGAAAAAATATTTCCAAAGCCAACTAAACTATGATCACTCAATATTATTTCCAGAGTATTTGTAGTAAAACGAAAAAAATAGTAATTTAAGCTATTTCTAGATTAGCAATTTTTACTATTAGTAGACATTTTTACAATCTAGACAATAAGTAGTAATAAAGCTATTTCTTAAGTAGTAATTTTTACTATTACTAGAAATGAACACTAATCAAAATTGTTTCTAATATTTTGACTACTTAGTAGTAAATTTTACTATCTACTAGTTGATTTATATATTTTTAGAACATTTTACTACAAAATAATAGTAATAGTAAATTTTACAAATAATTTACTATTTGTCTGGGTTTGTCTAATTATAGTAAAATTTACTACAAGTTTTGTAGTAAATTTTACTATTTTTTTTTTTTTGTGTACTAAATTATATTCGACTGATAATAATAATTGACGATCAGGTATATTTTTGTGTTCACGTTTTCAATAACTTCGTAATACACAAAAATTTAAATTGCATTTTTTTTTTTTTAATATATTTTAAAATTCTTGCTTTTAAACTATTTCAAAGCTCCTAGTAATCATAATTTCAAAACTTGTTAAGAAATATTTTCTAATTTTGTTTACAGAATTTTAATTAATACACTATTTCCTTTCTGAATATTAATTTTAAAACTATATTACTATTACTTTTTCTTTGTATTTACCCGTATTTATTTTTTGTACTGATTTTCAAATAAATAAATTTTGTAAAAATGAAAAAAAAAATATTTAAATTTTTTGTATTTGTCATGATTATTATTTTTTATTTTTGTTTAAATTAAAAAGGGTTTTTTTCGATTTTGCTTCAGTGTTATTTTTAATTAATCTTTGTAATTTTTAGCTCTGAAAAATTATATTTCTTATTAGTTTTGTTTTTTTTGTATATATTTTATGTTAGAAATTTAAATTCTATTTTACTTCTTACTTTCCTTTTTTTGTCTTTTGATCCGATATAGTCAAGAAAAGATATTCAACAACTTTTTTCAAACGTTTAATTTTTAGAGAATTCGTAATAAAGTTTCAATTAAAACGTTCATTGTCATTTTTTTTTTGGGAAATTCTATTATTAGTTAAAAGAAATTTTAATTTCTTTGTTTCAAATGCAAAATATTTATCAAGAAAAAAAGCTTCAACAATTTTTCGTTTTTCCGAAATAACAGAATTATAAAAATTATTTGTTATATTCGTTAATTTGTTATTACGTTAATTTGTTATTATTAAATAAATATATATTAAATACCATTTAAAATTATTTTTAGTAACGATTTTTGTAGAGTTAAAATATGTTTATTATTCTTATTCGGATTTTTCAAGATATCATATCTTGGAATTCGAGTTTTTAAGGATTAAATTTGCTTCAAAAAAATAAATCAGAAATTTTTATAAAAAAAATGTAAATACGTAAGACGTCTTAAAAAATTAAATTTTTTGTAAGAAAAACAAAGACTTTGATTCAGAATTGTCAGAATGTCTTAGATTTCGTTAATATTTAAAATACAAAATTTTAATGTAAATTATGAGCAGCTAAATATAAAAGTGTTTATAATTTAGGTCTATTTTTATTTTTAAAGTACAATTATAATATTTTTAATAAATTTCACCACTGTATTTTTATGATAATCTTCAAATATCTAAAATAAATACAAAAATACTTATAATATCTTATAAATAAATGATTAAATTAATAAATTTTCTACACGATACTAAGGCTCAATTTGCATAATGTTTTGTGAAAATGTTAAGGACATTCCAGGGAATATAATTCAATTAGCTTGACTTCCAATTTTAAATTAAACGTTAATGTTATTCCTAAAATTAAAATTGGACAAGTTATGAGAAAATTAATTTAGAAATATATTAATCAAAAAAAAAAATAATCCGTGTTTGTGCTCAGTATAAATTTCGCAATACTTTCCTGGTCCTTCTAAAAAGTTATTCCAAGTTTTTAGCTAAAATAGCTTTTGATATATATTATATGTAATATATATTATCTTAACTTTTGCTTTTATATTTAATATATTTTACAACAAACACTTTTTTTAAAGCCTTTGTGCGAACCCTTTATATTGTAGGTAAAATTCCTACTTAATACTCATGTATCAGTAAGTAAAACCTCCGTATCCTCGTTCCCTTCCCACATCTGAAGGAAAACTCCTACATAAGTAAGCAAAACTACAAAATTGTTCTTACTTTAACTACAAAGCGTAGGTATTTTTCTTACTTTCGTAGGTGTTGCAAGATTTGTAAATGTAAGTATTTAACTTATTTATGTAGGCATTTCCCTTATTCTCTCTAAAACCAACCAAAGACAAAAAACCTATCACAAAAAATGCCAAAAATCCACCCCACCATCAACGGAAAAGACATAAAAAGAACTTATAATTTTTATGTCTTTTTAACGATTCCAGCGTTGCGTTACTTTCATTCCATATAAATATATTTGAGAAAAACGTTGTCCCTTCCTGGTTGAACATCCGATTTTTTACGTGTGCCTCACATTATCAACAAACAAATAATGAGGATTTTCCCTGCTTAAAACCTGACAATTACGTGAAATCAAAAACTGGGTTATCTCCAGGCAAGCAAGCCTTCCAGCAAGTTTTTATAACCATCCATCCACCCAACATTCATTCCTGCACCTTTATAGGTCAAATGTTTGCGCGTATATTGTGAGAGTGAATGAGTGAGTGAGTATGAGCTTAATTACAAGTGCGTTCGTAGCGTAGGTCTGCCTCGACAATGAATATGAAATGAAATTCTGGCTCTTTAAAATCCGACATGGCAGTAAAACTATTTTCAGTTGGTTCTGAACGAGCGACATTCACTGCAAACTGAATTTTAATTACAACGTTAAAAACATAATAATAAATTTTGTAATTAATTTGTTGTCAATTTCATCGACTTTATCAGATGTTGATAAAAATAGAAAAGAAAGAAAATAAAAACCGGATTTAAAAAAAACTACAAATTGTTTTATTTATTTATGTGTTGTGCGGTGCAGCTGTCAAAAGCGCAAGAAAATAATGGGTTTTTCATATTTAATTTCATGATTTTTGAGATATTTTTTTAATTGATTTTATTGGTTTTTTTTTTGGATTTTGTTTAGTTAATGAGAGTTGTGGGACATTGTCTAGAGGTTTCTTTTTTGGTTTGAGTGATTTTAGTTATTTAGTGACTTTTAGAATTTTTTTAAAACAGAACTTTTCCTATATTTGTTTTGCTTTAATTTGCTTTGAGAGTTTGCTTCTTTTTATAAAACAACAAATACTTTCAATAATTAAAGAAAGAAATAATTAAATATAAACACATATAGTATAATAAAAAAAAATATTATAAAATCAGGAACATCAAAAGCAAGATACAAGTTAAAATAAATAGTAAATGAAATCAAACATAAAAAAGGTATGAAAAATCACTAATTAAAAATAAAGGGAATTAAAAATATTATTCTTATTCGGATTTTTATATTTAAAGATATATTATCTTGGAATTCGAGTTTTTTAAGGATTAAATTTTTAAGGATTAAAAAATCACAACAGAAAATCAAGACGAACAAAAGTTGAACAAAAACATTAAATAAAGTAAAAATGTGAAGGACAAATTCAAATTAAAAAGAAAACCACTAAGAAATATGATATTTATTTATAAATANAAAAAACTAAAAAAAAAAAAAAAAAAAAACACTAGAACAAATTAAGAAGAAAAATATTTAAAAAAATAAATAAAACTATAATAAAACCTAAAATTTTAAAATAATATCAAAAAAGAAATTCGAAAACGAACAAATATTAAACAAAGTAAAAATGTAAAACAACAATTAAAATTATTAAACATTATCAAACATTAAAAAAATAATAATTAAAGAAATAAAATAAAATAAATTATAATATCTTTAAAAAAAAAAAATAAAAAATAAAAAAAAAAACAATATAAAAATTAAATAAATAAAATAAAAAAAAAAAATCATTAAAACAAACAAAAAATTTAAAAATGGACGTAGTAACCTTTATTTTCCAGAAATCAGCTTGAGCCAAAAATTATCCTTTAATTTCTGAAAAAAATAGAGGTGCAGGATTTTTTAAGAGAATTATTAAAGGTCCTTCGAATTATTTTAAGAGTAATTTTTTAAATTATAGTTGATGACATATTTTTATTTTATTATTTTCTTCTTCAGTTTTGTAGTAATTGTTTATTTTAGAAGTTTTTTTTATAGATTTCCTATATTTTTTCTTTTCTAGGAACTTGAAGAAAAGTAAGGTAATTTTAAATACGTGTGAGCTATGTTATGTTCGTTTTAAAGAATCCATAGTTTTTTTAAGATCTTTAAATAATTTTTAAATTTGTTATATTTATTTGAAGATGTAAATGAATATTTCTTTTAACTTCTTTAGTTTTTATATTTTTTACTTAGTATTTTTGTACTTAAATTGTTTATTTATTTTATTATTTTTTATAATTTGTATAGTTAAATTTGTAGTTTAATTTGAATTTTGCGAATTTATGAATTACTTCTCAAAAGCATAACAATTTCTTTATTTTTTAAATGTTGCTGTAATTGTAATTGATTGGTTTGAACCGTGAAATATGATATAATATAATTCGTAATTTTTTATTTTTAGTGTCTTTTCTTTTTAATTTTTTTTTTTATATTGTTTAAATTTTTAAGTTTTATTGACTTTTTTTAAAAGTTATCTTAAATTAAAAGTATATTTTAATTTTATTTTATTTAGTTTCATTATTTTTTTTTTTTATATGTTTGTGTTCAGTATTTTTTCGTCTTTGAGATTCTTTTTTTATATTTTTTATTTACTTAATTTTTAAATATTTAATATTTATTGATATTTGTTTTATTTAGCTTTGAAATATTGCTCTTCTTATTTATTCTTAAGACTTAAGTATTTTAATATTTATTCTTTTTTTATATTTACTGGTATTTTGATTTGTTTTCGAAAATTTTAATATATTTTACTGAAAAAAGGAATACAAAATATATATTTTTTACACTAATTCTAGAAAAGATTCAAGTCACTTAAGTGTTAACCATTATTTTTTTAGTGATAAATTTTCAATTTTTTTAAAGTTATTGAAAATTTAATTTTAACTTAGAAGAAAAAAGTATTCCATTTAGTATAAGTTTTTGTCTTTTTTTTAAGAACATTAGAAACAGAACATTAGACTTTCAGTATTTTTGTGGATATATAATTTTTAGGACATTGCTCTATCCACACTATTATTTTTTATATAATTAATATCCGATTAAATCAAAAATTATAGAAGAAATTATATAATTAATGAGACGATTAAGTAAGAAAATTCTCTCTTAAAAATACATTAAGCCTAAAGTATTATTGTGACAAAAATATCAGTTATTGTAATATAAAAAACTAGTTAAATAAAGAGCAAAATATTATTATTAAAATTTTGAAGCTCTTAAAACATGAACTCTTCCGAATAACAAAATATTTATAATTGCTTAAATTTCTGAAAATATCCTATTTAATAATTTATTTATTTTTTTTGTTCTCGGTTCTTAAATGTTTGTAGTTTTTAATATATTTTTTTTTTATTTTTAAAGCTAAAACTTTTTAGTATTTTTTTATAGTTTTTAAAGTAGCTTTGTTTATTTTGTAATTTAAGAATTAATTAAAACAAAATATTTCTTTATTCTTTACATAACTTATTATTTTTTGGGGTTTTTTTAAATGTTGTTTATAGTAGTTTATATTATTTTAATTCTTCAGTTTTTTTAAAAATTTCTTTTGGCTTTTTGTTGTTGTTTCATTAGAGGTTTATTTAAAAAAATATTATTTATTTTGTTTGTTTAGTTATTTTTTATTTCAGTGTTGTTTGTTAAATACTTTGTTTTTCTTTTAAATATGTGGTCAGTGAGATAATGCTAAATTCAAAATCAAATCCAAATTACCATTGGTGAGTTAATGGAAAATTGAGATACCATGGGTCTTAAATCAGGAAATCTTCCATAATTTTTCTCAAAAATGCTAAATTCACTAATTTTAACATTTTAAACCAAATCCTAAGGAAACTCTGAAAGAATTGCTGTTGTTCGAAAGTTAGTATGTTTTTAGTAATGTAAATTTAACCTATAACATTAAAATAAGTGTTTCAATTAATTAATATACTTTTAATAACTTGAAAGAAAATAACGACTCCATATGTAAAATCTCAAAATGATCACAAAAATTAGTTATCCTAAAAAAAAAATTCCAATATTCAGAATTTGTCGAGTTTTTGTACTGTTTTACTGTGCTTTTTAAGCAATCATAATTACGGAATGAAAAATCCTCTAACCATACCGTGCGTCGATCGATTTATGGTTAACCCTTCCACCCAGCTGGAATAAATTTGAAGCAGTTCAATAAATAATATGCAAATATATGATGTATTTATTGTTCACTTCTACAAAACAAAAGCGTACGTCATGTGACGGACAGACAAATGAGAGTAAAGTAGCGGAATGATTAATTAATTAATTTCAAAAATATAACGATAATTATTCAACTCAAATATGTTCGCAATCACAAAGAAAAACTATAAATATAAATATAAAATATATGTTATAACAACAATAATTCAAGAGTTGTGACACCATAAAACTGGTAAATTAACAACAGTTTCTGACAACCATTGAAGTTTAAAGAGCGACCCTTTGGCTCATAACTTTCCGTCCTCTGTTCCTCCAGCGCATAACCCATACCATAACAGATACTAAAGCAAAGCACAGCATCCATCCATTCCCATCGCATCGCACAACGGAAAGAACACACAAATTTAAATTTGTAATTACAGATATTTAGTTGCCATAAAAATTCCCATAAAATCAATTGATGTATGGTCGTAAAATTAAGCACAAAAAATGTATAAAATAAAATTTATTTCGAGTGCCATAGTAAAGTAATGTAGAAAGCTGAATGAATGAAGTGAAGTGGAGCTATAAAAAGACATAGAAATATAATAAACTTTGTTTTTTGTTTGTGTCTTTTTTTTAAAGAGATGGTTTGAGGGTTTCAGACAATTTCTGAACTTGCGACCTTGTTTTTGTCATCATTTTGATTGGAATTTTATATTGTTTTCTTTTTTTGTGAGAAATGCGATTCAACTTTACGATGACGAATAGTGTGTTAATCTTTCTCTGATTTAGATTGTTATCAGATTTTTTCATAAATAAAGGATAAAATCTAAAAGTTTTGAAAAATAAAACGAAAATATAAAAAAAAAGCAAAGGTAACAAAGAATAAAAAAAATTTAAATTAAAAAAAAAAAAAAGGAAAAATCATACAAATACTAACATTAAACATAAAACTAAAAATATAACAAATAAAACTAAAAATAATAATTAAATAAAACCTTATAATTCAATGTAAAATTTAAAAATAAAGAAATAATAATAAACAAAAAAAAAAAAAA
>JXPG01062537.1:0-11409 GCA_001015175.1 Megaselia abdita | reverse complement strand
ACGCAATCAAGAGAACGTTGTAGTTTCATTTTTGTTGTTTGATGATTTTACGAAAACTTTGAAGTAAACTTCACGACCGAACGAAAAGAACTAACTAAACGTCATTCATGTCTTTGTATTTTGGTGAGCATTTCAAGGAAAACTGGGGTTTTTCTAAGAGAAATGTTTTTGTTTAATAAATTTTTGAATTAGTTGCTTTGGTTCTCAATTTTAAGTTATTTTAAATTTCTTGAAAGATTAAAAACGTTTTAAAAAAGAACGAAAATCAATAACTAAAGTTGTTCAAAATACCACTATGAAAATCTTAACTACAAAAGTGGTAGAAAAGTGGTAAACTAACCTTAAACTTTTCTACCACTTTAGTAGTTAAGATTCTACTACTATTTTCTCTTTGTGGAGGTATTCAGTAAAGCTTTTTTTTATATTCTGAAGAAATATTTAAGATGTATTCTAGAAGGCTTGTAGAAGTTTTAAACACTTTCAGACATTCTAGAGTACTTCTTTGAAAATTGTGTAGCAACGAAAATAGAATAGTATTTGAGAATGTGAAATATGTTGTCGATTGGAAACAAAACCGATAGCTTTTGGCCCCGCCGAAAAACATATCGCCGCCGAACTATATAGTTTTGTCATATAGTTGATGGTAGAGAATGTAATATAAGAGAAGTGCAATCTCGTGAAATTGGGAAGGTGCTGCGAGACTGTTCCAAAAACAAATTTAAATTATATTATTATTTATTAAAAAGATGATTGCAATTTTTGAGTTTTCGGATACTTCCATACCATAACAACAATTTTAAGATAAACAAATTATATATATTTTTTCTTTGATTGCACTCCTCTTATAATTTGTTTTCTAGTTGATATAAAACGTAGACTACTTATATTATTTCTTAAATTTCGGAAACAAACAAGTACATTTTTGGAAAAGTCCTTGACTTACCCCCTAAGTAGTTTCCTAAAATTTAAAATTTATAGTTTCCTATTGATTTCCAAGAGTCAACGAGTCTCCTTTTAGTTCACCTTCATGTTCTAGTACTTTAAATAGGGTTTCAGGACGATTTCAAAAGGTTTAGAAATCCATTTGAGTAGTTTTCTTCAAGAACATTTTAAGAAGTCTCACCCAAGCACAGAATACAATTTAAGTTTACATTTTACAAGAACATAAGAAAAAGGATTCATTAGATTTTTAAGAAATATTTAATTCCGAAAAATCTTACCTTCTTCTAGAGCGCTACAAGTAGCATTGTAGATGTATAGATTCCGTAAATATTCTAAAGGTATTCCAGAAACGGTGTTCTAGAAGGAACAGTATTCAAAATGATGCTTGGGTAGAATACAAACATCTGTGTCTGGTCTGTTTTATGTTTACAGTATGTACTTTGTAACAAATTTATATTTCATAAAAAAATAATGAATTAAATAAATAATATTTAAGAAATATTCTAAAAAAATTATGTATTCTTCTGGTCTATTTGCGACGCATGTCATTTCGAAACTAAAAATTAACTTAAAACCAAAAAGCAATGAGAAAACCACTCGGATTTTGAAGAAAAAAATTTGGCAGAAAATTTAAAGAAAACTTTTAAAATCAAAGGAAAATAACAAAATCCTAAGACTATTAACAACATCTTGAGGCCATTTACAAAATCATATCATAAACTTACAAACTCTTTAGTTTTCAGCGAAATCTTTACATAAATTCAATTCAAAATCCATACAAAATCCTTGTTTTTATTGTATATCTTCTTCTTTGTTTATAAAAGATTATTAACACAAATTATAACTACAAATTGTAACTACCTTTACCTTTTGTAGCTTACAACCTATGGTTGGTTTTCGCTTGCTTCAAAAGGTTACTCCATTCTTGTCTGTCCGCTGCCTTTCTTCTCCATGATGTTTTACACCGCAGCGTCGTCAAATCGTTTTCCACCGCGTCAAGCCAGCGCAGGCGAGGTTTTCCTCTTTTTCTTTGTAATTGTAACTACAAACTTTCATATCTTGAGAACATTCTTATTATATTCTTATTATATATATGTTTTTTTTAAACTCCAGAAAAATAAAGATAACACAGTAGAGAAAACAAGTCCTTAAACTTATTATTAAAAAAAAACAATATTTGAGAGGTTGAAAACACTTTCAAATCAATACAGAATACTCAAAAGAAAATAACACAATGAATAACAAATTCCCAAATTTATGAATGTAACGAACTGAGATTTGTTACCACTAAAATTCAGAAAAACTCAATGCATCTTATATATAATAAAATACAACAGAATTTTCTTTTTTAAATTTTTTTAATTTGTTCTTAAGATTGATTCTCATTTTTAATGTTAAGCTCTAAATTCTTAATTTTTATTATTAATTTACACAAAAATATTAAAAACAAATACATTATAATTATTTAATGTATTTCAAGTTTTATTGAATAAAAACAAGTTGCAACGGTTTTAATTATTAACATAACTACTTCAGATGTGATTTGTTTTCCATTTTTTTTTCTATTTCAAAAAGTAGTTTTTCTTAATTTTGATTACAAATATATTACAAAATCCTTAAATTTTGTTTATATAACATTCTTTGGAAAGATTTTTGTTTTTAGGAAATCTGGCACATAATTCTGATAAGTGGTTTGCGCTTCGCCAAAAATTCATACGCTTGACTCCAGTCATGTATTGATCTGTATAAGGCTATTGCATTCCCGTGTCTGACGCTCTCCCTTCAATACTAGATCCTCTTCTAAGCAGTCAAGTCACCGGAGTCTTTGCTGACCTCACTTTCTTAATTTAGTAACAGTGAACGCGATCTTCTTAGGTGCTGTTTCATGTCCATTGTATCTATTGCTTTGTCATTTTTTGAAGTATGCTGGTGTCCTTATAATCGATTAACAAACTATGGTACATCATATCATAATCAATGGTTGGTTGATTTCAATACAGTATCTCAAATCTTTTTCGGATTCCTTATCAAAAAGCTTGGTCCTGCCATTTTGAGAAGCAATTCCGATTGGAAGACTTTCTCTAGAAAGCTCCGAAATATGGCGTCTAGGATTGAAAGTATGTAAGGGAAGAAGCGGTATAGCATGAACCAGGAAGGCGAACATATCACTTTTTAAATACGTCAAATTCGAAATAAATATTTAACATGATTAATCTACTCAGGAAATCTGCTAATGTTTTAAGTGATCGAAAATGCTTGAGTATTTCGATATTATCATAGGATGGTTTGATACCATCGCATTATTTTGTGCTCAACAAACCTAATCTTAGTAACAACGCTGGAAGTACACTATTTGTTAGTTATTAGGGGCATATATATTATTTTTTTTATTAATTCATTGACTTAAGATGAATGAACTGAAATAATTGGATAGGAAAAAAGTGTCGATCTAGTTGAAAACATGTGGATCTTGAAAGCCAAAGTCATTCAAATTTTGGCCAAAGACCTTTCAAAATCTTAACAAAATACCTAAAATCGTAACAAATTAAAAAAACCCAAATAAAATCTTAAAAAGTCCAGAAGGTGCGAACTATGTTTTCCAAAATGTAGCTAAGAATATAATATTTTGTCATAAAATGAAATCAAATTGAAAATATATGAAACCGAATGAAACTGTTATATATTACTAAATGTCCCTACAAAATATTAAATCCATTAAAAAGACTATCTATCCAACATGTCGCTATCGTTTTTTGGTTTTATTATTGCATATTTAAATAATCAAAAATGGTTCAATAATCAAGCCCTCAATGTTTACATGCAATTTATTAGTTTATTAAAAATATTTGCTTTTATAAAACAATAAATTATGAGGATAAAGTAATCAGCAGCAGTGTGTTGAAATACGGAATTTGAATTCATATGTAAAGCAACAGACAATAAAACCTAAACTGAATAGAGTCCGCAAAAAATAAAATTGTATAGAATTTATTGTGATAGGGAGAACACTTTTGAACTGTTTACATAGAATTTAACCACGACTGCAGATAGAATGTCGTTTGATTGCGTAATTAGTTGATGATAAAAATACTGTACTAAAAAACGTTTCGATTTTCAGTTGATTAGTGTGAGAGTGCTAATTCGATGTCTCTATAAACTTTTAAGTAAAATCTTGAAGCTAAAATCGAGGGAGAATTCACTTTTGTTAAAAGTGCTACTATGGAATGATTTTGAGGTTTTTTTTATAAAGATTTCTACTGAAGCTATATCTTTTTAAAAATCATACTTTTAATATCAGTGGTGAAAAAGAACCTTTTTTACGCTGACATTTAAAAAAATGAATATTAGAAAAGCCGGCGCTGTCGGGAAATTTTATTTCTATTCTTTGTAAATATCACATTTTTACACATATGTATTTTGTAACAAGCGGATTATCTTTGTCGATTTTGATGAGGGAAAAACATACCTACAAGATATATATAAAAATATAATTTAGACCTTTTTAAAAGTTTTTTTTTTAAATCACATATCATTCAAATAGTATTAAAATTGAATGTATTATTTTTATGTTATCCTTATACAATTTTAAATTGGTATTTTTGGTCGGAAAAATAATTTACTTTTAAAAAAATAGTGTTTCATTTTTTGTTTAGAGAAAAAGAAATTTTAATTACTTTAATAGTAATATATTATTTAATAGATTGAAATACGAGGCTATTCACTACTCAAAATAATGTATCATCATGTCTTTTGGAAAAATTGCAACATCTTCTATGAAGATTGCAGCCGATCGTGTTGTGAAAAGTCGTTTATTATTTTAATAGTAAAATCTAACAATAAAAATAATACTATACGAATAGTAATAAATATAGTAATCTAATAACAAAACATTCAGATAAAAATATTTTTACTTAGTAATTCACGTTTTTTTTTATTTTAACAATTGTTCATTACCCATATTATTTGCATGTAGCAATGTCGTGCGTTTCAGTTTCTAATTTTTAGTGCATCTTTAGTGTTTTTTCTTTAATATTTGTGTTAACATTTTTGGTTTGATTATAAATCGTTAAAATTACAAAACATAAAGCAGTAATTTTACGTTTTCACAGCATCTCATTTGTTCCTACTGGAAGAGTCAACCTTAACGGAGATCCCGAACTTTGCCGGTAATGTTTTCCGAAATTTTTATAAGAAAACCACATCTCAAGCCGAGATTTTGTTCGCTTTAACATACTGCATAGCATTGGAATCTGGATTCTACCCATTAAGCACAAATTATGATGAAGATCTTACTGTTTCATCGCTTTATTCATATAATTTTTCAAATATTTTGAAGATCTCAAAAAGTGGATTTCCCATCTCAATCCATTGCGTAGATGAGGATTTTTATAGAATAGAGGTACAGTGTCCTGTTAAAATGTTCTCTCAATCTTCAAATGAAAAGCTAAGCTATGAAACCTCGAATGAACAATTATGTCGGACTAGTATGTTGAGTGGAGTCAAATCTAGTGATTTCTTAATAGTCACTATGACCGTAGACCATCATCTTCCTGGAGGAAGTGTTTGTTTACCACTATCAAGATACATTCTTTCAACTACAAAGAAAGAATTCACATATCGGCTTAGGAACCTAAAAGAGTTGAGTAATTTGCTGAAAGATGAAATTTTTGTGCCACTAAGGAACACATTAATTGCTGATTGCAGTTCTGGATCTCTTGTTTTCCCTGGGTTGCAAGGATTACCCTTTGATATACTTGTATATATATTAAGTTTTATGAAATCAAAAAAAGATTTGCAAAATTTATCAAAGACTTGTAAAGTCTTGAGAGATGTTTGTAAAAATGAGTACTTAAGACGACGGAATAAATAAATTTTGGTAACATTGCTTGAAATTTGTTTTATTATTGGAATTTAAAGGGTTGGGTTCACAATTGTTTGTGTTTTGTTTTTATTGCTACTATTATTATTAAAAGCTCTTTCCTCTAGAGATGTCAGGAAATTTCCCTTTAAAATTATACACATATTGACTTTAATATAAAAAGTTAGAATAACCTACTTTACGTCCAGCTAGTTCCAGATTTAAAAAATAAATAGACATATTGACTTTAAAAAGATTTCTTAATATTATCTCTTATATCCTTAATGAGGGCTGTCATTGCTTCGTGCAGGATATAGTTTCTGCTTCTCCTTTCAGGAGGACGTCTTAACCAAGTTTACCGAAATTGTAGTCAATAGTATTGATGAAAACCTTGAAAATTAAAACAACATTATAAACACAGTTTACAGAGCCCTTTCAAGTTTTTGACTTCACTTCTCTATTCAGATTTAAACTGCTTTCTATTTCATTGGAAATATCTCACTGGAAATAGACAAGTTAAACAAAAACCATAGATGATAATATAGGAACGTGTCAGTATTTTTTAGAACAGCCTTTAGTAACTCATCATGTCCGGAAAAATAAGAAAGTTGAAGCTTTTTAGTTCGCTTATGCTTGTCATAAAATTAAATCTAACTTCTGTGTCATGTTTCCTGCTTATAACCTGTGAATAATATTATTGAAGAAAATGTTATATGAAATAAAAAAATATATAAATACAAAACTAATTTTAAAGTTAAAAAAAACAATATCACATATTACAAATTGTTTTTTGTTAAGAAGTTTTAAAGAAAAACTAGTATACAATCATTGTTTAAGCAATTCTAAAAGTAAAATATTTTGCTCTTTATATTCTCTTATAATAAACATAAGCAAAATAATACAAAACTAATAACACCACATGAAAACATTTTACGAAGAAAAACCGTTTTCGCTCTACTCAAAATTTGAACCGTATTTTGAAGTGATAATTTTCTTAAAAGCAAGCATATTGAAAACCTGAAACAAAAGCCATCATCATAAAAATAATAACCATAATATTCATTCCAGATTTCAATGACGACGACTTACCCGAAGTATCATCAACAACAGACTCTTTAGGTTTGTATTAACGAATTTTACAGAAAAATATCAAAGTTTTCCCCTCTAAACTTTTTTAATTCAACATTTTTTTCTACTCGCAAACTTTTATTTTCCTTAGAGGAAACTTTAGATTTTCTCATAATCTTATGAAGAATCAGAAAATATAGTTGCGAAGGTATTTTTTTTAAAGTGTTAAAAGTGAATATAGAATAAAATATATAACTTTACCAAACTTACTTTAACTTTCACTCTGTGTAGCTCCTACTAATGTTTATGTATAGTACTGATGAAGCACAGCATGGTGGCTATGCTTACATACTAATACTATGTATTTCATAGTAAATGATGGTTAATGGTCTATTAAGACTAGTAAGCTTGCGCTAAGCTACGTCTGACACTATTATATTAAAAAAAAGGTATTTCTTTCGAGATTACAAGAATTTAATAAATTTAATGATATATTCTATAATTTTAGTTATTACAATAAATAAATAAATACATAAATAACAAACAAAGTTATGAAAGTTATATATACTTTCATTTTATGTTTTAATGAAGCTTGAAGGAAACAAAGTTTGAATATTCGCTTGAAAACATATTTGTGCAACTTATTAATTTATTCGTCAAAATGCTGGAAACCAAAAACTTGTGTCGCATAGCTCTGTAAAAATCTACTAGAAATAGTTTCCATTTTTACGATTAATATTGATTGTTCTTCTTTTTTTTTTTTATAAATTTTACAATGTGTTTACATTCAAGTATTAATTTAATACTTAATAGTTGGTTGGTATAGGTGTTAGCACTCTAGCCTGTCACACCTATGATTCTGAGTTGAGTCCTCAAAACAACTATTGTTTTAAACCCTTTAAATAGCTCATAAAAAGTTATATCCTCAAAACACACGTCAGAATTTTCTTTCGTGTGGGTTGGAGATATTAAAAATGGAGATATCCGAAATAAAATGCTACTTATAATAGTCAGTCAAATAGCAGACAGCTTATTACTGGTAAACTGGTGAACAGCCGCACCAATTATGTGTACCACTAGCTTATCTCAATGTCTATTCCACTCTACCAACACATTTTCAATCGACGCCATCATTACGACTTAGCTCTTTCAAACAACTACAGCTCTCAGCATCGGCCTATTCAAAGCACGATCTCCAGTTCATCTCTTTTGAATTTTTTAAGGAAAAAATGAAGTAACTACACATGGTTTCTGAGATTTTAAAGCTATTGACGATGAAAGGTTTTTACAGGATATACGGTTAATTAACTAGGCTCACTATTTGAGACTGCCTAGAAATCAATATTTTGTTTGTCGAACATGTTACCTTGGTGACTAGGAAAGTTTCTTGTCCGGATGGATGACTTCTGAAATCAGAAAACTTAGGAATCAAAGACATGCAGTTTACTTACTTTGGAAGCAAAATCGATTGTATTCTAGTTGTGCTCTTCATCGCCAAATTTATAACACTATTCGTAACTTTGTTACCTCCAAAATAAGATCAGCAAAAACTGATTTTTTTAGCCGGAAACTTGATCCTTCCCAATCGACTAAAACGCTATGAAAGCAGCTACGTTCCATTGAAGTTAATGAAAAACAGGATAATGCATGTGAGTTAAATACCAATTCATTGATTAATAAGTTTTTCCCATCCACACAAGCTGCACTATCCGATGTCTCTGTGATACCTAGCCGTCAAGCACCGTCTTTTGAATTTCACACAGTTACTCCTCCCGATGTTGGGTTGGATTGTGTTTCTCTAAAATTCATAGAACCCATTGCCTGCCATTATCAATTTACTAACTGATGAAAAAAAAGAGGATTAGAACTTCGCCCAATAAGCATTCTTCCCTGCTTTTCGAAAAGCTTCGAAATAATGTCAAAGAGATTTTAAAACACCTACATCAATCCGCGAAACGATTTGCTATGTAATCTTCAGTCTGGTTACAGGAGGTTTCAAAGCTGTAAGTCTGCAATATTACATGTATCCGATGATCCATCAATCAATAACGATCTCAAAATGTTTCTGACTGGTCTATCTTAAATGGCTTAAGTATTAACACTAGTAAAACGCAATGCAAACTTAATAAAACTCCAATTGAATTTTGTAAAAAAAGTGAATAATCTTGGTGTTCTTATGTGTTCAGACCTAAATTGCTAAGAACACTAAAGCAATAAATTTTGGATTAAGATGTTTATGGAGCAACAAGTTAAAGCTGGTTCAAAGCCTATTATACCCTTTTTTAACATCATCTGATGTGATAAACGGCGAATAAAGCAAAAAAAAAAAAACTACACGTGCATCGAAAAAACATACAACTCAATAATTCGATTTGTGCACAACCTTAGAAAATATGATCATATATCTCAGGCTAGAAATACTATTGTTGTTCTTCCTCTGGGTACATTTTTGCTCTTCAGACGGATAGTTTTCCTATTAAACATCATCAAAAATGATCAACGGTATCATATTATTACATCGGTGTTAACTGTTTTTTCTTCAGTGATATCACTTTTTGGAATCAGCTAGATTATGTCAGAAACTCAACAATCGTCAACAAATTCAAAGAAATCTTGAAATCCTGTTTATATAGATATAGTTGATAAGTTATGTATTTGGCTACTCGTATAAGATGTAATCTTTTTAGACAAATAAATGTAATAATAATAAATACATAAGAAGCAAATATTCGTTAATATCATTGCTACACCTTAAGCCACATTTGACTAAATGCGTGAATTAGTTTCTATTCTTCACACAAAGAGAACCACACAAAGTAGATTACCACCGGATGTTGATATTAAAAAAATACACTGTGTATTTAGTTTACTGTTGACGAAAGCATTTCCACAAAAAGAAAAAAAGACATAAAACCATGAAGCACCTAAAAGTAGATTATTTTCGTTCGCACAACATCTAAAGTGTTCATCCATCGAACATCCTGTTTAGACGAACAGGAAGGAAGACAAAAATGAACCAAAATGAACCGGTGAACCGAAAAGGATACACGACATCCACCGATTGTGATACTGGTGATGATTTTGAGATGTCAGTTGGAAAATTGTTCTTCGCCAGTAAAGACAAGAACGTTGTTTCGCTATTTTCCGCCTCTTTCAAAACGAAAGTGAAATTTTTTGTTGTTTTACGTTTTTGCTGTGTGTTTGTAAGAGAAGGAAGATTTCCATCTTTTGTTGAATGAACTAGTCAGTGAGTGAGTGTCCTTGCCACTCCTTTTGATTAAATAGAAGACACATAGCGAGTAAGCGAGTGAACGAACATTAAAAAAAAGGAAAAATCGGGAGGAAAAGCACATAAAAAAGGATATATCTATCAGATTGCTGTTTTTGTGATACATATAGATTTATATATTGTGCATTTGATTGTGTTGTGTCCTTGTTGGCATTTGTGTTGTTCAAAATCAGTTTTAAGTGATTAGTCCTCCCATTACTTACTGGGAATTGTTCTGGTTTCTCTGTTTTTGTTATATAATATGTGATTGAGTGAGTGAGTGTTCGAAATGGATACTACGAAACAACAAAGGGCATCGTCGAGGAAAGGCCGTGCAGTAGAGCAGAGCTCGAGACATTCTCATAGACGATGTAAGAGCCCGACGAGATTGTGTCACAGTCATAGCGATGGAGAGTTTCTCATGTACAAAGGTTCGTTTTCTGATAGATATAGACAGATGAAATGTTTTCGACTATGCGTGATGAATTATAAATTTTTAGAATAATTTCATTTTATGTTCTCGGTTCTCGGAAAACGGGATGATTTGGATGTGATATGGGTAGTTTTGGTTCTATATAGAAACCATATATGGTGAATAATAAATGACGATTAGCTGTAGACTCGTTGAAGGTTTTGTGGTAGATTTGTTATGTGGGGAAATTGTGCGTGTGGCTGCCAGGCAGGCACTCAATAGAGTTATGGTAATCAATTTAATTGAAAAATGCGTGTAATTTAAACACTTGGTTAGTCAGTTCATTAATTATTTGAATTCCGTGGAATGAACATTGCTAGCATAAAATGTAGTATTATGTTTGGTTTCATCACATTTGTTTATTTCAACATTTTGTTTGTTTTACGCCTTGATAAATTTACAAGAGTTTTTTACAACGATATTATGTATGCAAAATGAAGCACTTTCAAAAGTTATTGAAACTAAAGTAGATAGAAAAGTGTTTTTAAATACTTTTCCGTAACATTGAATTTATTTATTAGTTATTGTAATAAAGTAAACGGTAATTTGTATCGGAATTTTATTGCTATTATGGAAGCGGACATGAAGCTGATAATTTTCACATTAAGGGTTGTAATTGTATTGTATTCTTAGAGGTAATATGTATACAAAAAATCTCTAGGAAGTGTCAACCACATTTTCAGCTTTTAAGAATGACATAATCAAAACTAATTTTAACTACCTCCAACTTTTCTTAACAATTTACAATTATTAGATTTCTTTTAAAATGGTATGATTATAATATAATATAATATAATATAA
>JXPG01062298.1:265-13288 GCA_001015175.1 Megaselia abdita | reverse complement strand
ATTTTCTCCAATTTGAAAAGCAATTTCTGGTTATGTTTTATTATAATTTTAATATATTGTATTTATTATTTGGTTGAAATTTATTGTTTTTTTCTTAAGCTTTTTAGGGAATTTGTGTGTTTTTTTTTTTAGTTCTTGAGGGATGAAGGATTTGTTTCAATTGATTTTTTTTTTTATAATTAAAAATTGTGTTGTTGCTCTGACTTTTTTTGTATTATTTAATTCTTGAGGGTATTTATTGTTTTGATGAAGGAATTGTTCACTTTGCTGTTTCTGTATTTTTTTTTTTTAATATAGAGGTATTATTGTTTTGCGGAAGATTAAACATTTTCTATGAAGCCGCATCTGGAGCTACACCTAATATTTAATAAGCTATACCGTATATTCCAGACTTAAAGGAACTTAAAGTTTGACTGAAATCGCTAAAACTCAGACTATTCAAATCGATTTCATACATCAATCTTGACTCCTGTCAATATAAACCCCGTCCAACAATACCCATAAAAATATTGATCAATAAGGAACAGTTTCTTCAATCTTGGAACTTATTACCAGAAATCGGTTAAACATATATTTTCTAACTCCTCTCAAATTTAAATTTAAATGTTGACTCGGAATCGTCTCTGCAATCTTAGAACCTATTTCCATCCCAGAAATCGATTCCGCCTAAATTTCATGACTCCGCTTAAAAATCACCATCCAACGATACCCAAATTACCTATGTTCTAAAGTGGAATATCATCAAGAAACAGAAATAAATTTCCAGACCTTTCGTTACGTTTATGCTCAAAACGTAACCTTCACGAAGCGTTACCAAAAGTAGCCTACGACCTGTCCTGCTCAACATCGAATAATCTCTGTAGATTTGTATAAGAAACAAACATACAAACCCAAAAACATACTAAACTGATTTTTATAATATATAGATGTTTAGTTTTATTAGCCCAGCTGGTATCCATCAGATCCAGAACTTTTGTTGTTCCTCGAGATTTGATGTTTCTGTTGAATCATCGACAAGAAGTTCTGAGAAGCACTTTCTCCAGCGTGCAAGAATGTCTTCGTCGTTCACCAATAGCTTTCCTGACGAGTCGGTACAGGGGGTTGTTTGTGGTGTTTAGCCCTCACGCTATCTGTTCACCTATGTTGGTAGAAATTTCTGGTATTACCCTTAAGACTTAAGTCGCCGCCGATGTTAATGCGCTGGGGCATAGCTTCCAGTAATCCTCTACTGTAATACAGTAATCATTTTGCAAATTTTGTAGCTTGTGTATGACCGTGCAGGAGAAATCTGAAGACGTTTCAGTGCTTCGATATTGAATTTCATGGTGGTCTGTTGGTTGGCACACTTCGCTCTGGACATTCTGGATCTGGTTCTTGCTATCACATGTAACCTTATGAAGGAAACATGTAATGCTGACGGCAAGCTCTTTGCTAGCAGTGAATTTCATAAATCTACATCCGTTGTCAATTAAATTCTGGTGCTTGCTGTGGCGTGCAATAATGCTCTGATATACGTCTTCTCTTTCAATCTTAGCATTGAAGTCACCACCGACTATTTAGCATCATTCTTGGGTCATGCATCAATGACAGCATCCAGTTGATCGTAGAGCACATCCTTCAGGATCTCAAGTTGTTGTTTTGTCTGGGTGTTCGATGTGTCGGTGCATAGTCGTACAAATTTTAAAAGTAAAACTCATTCGGATATTTTAATTGATAAATAATAAATAAGCTACCCATTTTAACGAGCACAAATACACATATTGTTTAAGGTTTAAGTGGGCTACATATTTTATTTGTACAGTATATATATATTTTGCTTGTGCTTCACATTTTGTAGATAATATTTGACTTTCAAACATATTTTGATTGTTGGCCGTATTCCACATATTTATTTAAGCTCACACAATGAAGCCTACTCATTAAACATATGAACAAAGCTAATAAAAATAATGTGTATGGCACATATTTAAATGAGTGTCCTTCATATTTTACATATACTTTACATATTTATAATGTGTTTTATTACTCCCTGTTTTTGAGTGTGGGGTACATATTTTGTTCTCAGTGTGTAGCGCAACCCAGTGGATTTCCATTTCCAACTTCGGAAACCGTAATTCACATTATAATCAAAGAGCTCTACTTTTCCTTTCTTAAATGAAATTAATATTTATTAAAAAGTGAAGTGTTCCATTGCTCATTGATTCATTCAGTATAAAAAACAACAACCAACTTAACAATTTAACACCACTTAAAATAGAAATCACTTGAAACTAATAAACTTTTCCACTTTCAGATCCCTAACAATGCCTCGATTGTCTTCATATTGGAAAGTGCTGACTCGTCGGAAAACCCTATCTGAAGAGGGCAGCGATGGAGATACCAAACTGAACAGAGTCATGAGTATTTGGGACTTGACAGCTCTTGGAGTCGGTTCAACATTAGGAGCTGGTGTGTATGTGTTGGCTGGACAAATAGCAAGAGAACAAGCCGGCCCATCAGTGTGTCTCTCATTCGCCGTAGCAGCCTTGGCGTCACTATTCGCAGGACTCTGTTACGCAGAGTTTGGAGCAAGAGTACCGAAAGCAGGGTCTGCCTATGTCTACAGTTATGTCTGTATCGGAGAATTTGCCGCATTTGTTATTGGATGGAATTTACTTCTCGAGTATGTTCTGGGAGCTTCAGCGGTTTGTCGAGCTATAAGTCTCTATCTAGATACCCTGGTGAACAAATCAATAGAGACCACTTTCACGAGTATAGCACCCATGTGCACCAGCGGAGACTGCTTTTTTGCAGGCTACTTCGACTTTCTAGCTTTTGGCCTAGCAATATTTTTCGGGGCAATCATGGCCTTCGGAGTCAATACCAGCAAAACACTGACCAACATTTGCACGGTGACAAACATCTTAGTTCTTATTTTTGTTGTGATCGCAGGGGCAGTTGCAGTAGGAATCAAGTATGACGATTTCTTTGAAAATTGGAAACTTCCAGGAAATAATTCCACCGAACAAGGTAGTGGTCACTTTTTCCCGTTCGGTTGGTCGGGAATGTTCAAAGGAGCAGCCACTTCATTCTTTGGGTTTGTGGGATTCGACTGCATAGCTACTACAGGAGAAGAAGTTAAGAACCCGAGAAAAAATATCCCAAAATCAATTATGCTCTCTTTGGTAGCAATTTTCTTGTGCTATTTCTTTGTATCAGCCGTTGTCACGCTTATGTTGCCTTACTACGAACAAGACATCAACGCTCCACTTCCTTATGCTTTTGAAAGTATTGGGAAATCTTGGGAATTTGCTAAATGGATTGTGACCGTTGGAGGACTCATTGGATTATTCGCTAGTTTGTTTGGAGCACTGTTCCCGATCCCTAGAGTGATTTATTCAATGGCAGAAGATGGTTTGGTCTTTCGCTGTTTGGGAAAAGTTCATCAGAAGTTGAAGACTCCCATCATTGGTACTATATTTTCAGCATTGCTAACAGGTGGATTGGCGGGTATCTTCGATCTACAAGCGCTGGTTAATATGCTTTCTATTGGAACTTTGCTTGCCTACACTATGGTTGCAGTTTCGGTTGTGATTTTGAGGTGAGTTTTTTATTTATTTTTTTAACATTATGGAATGAGAGAATTACTGTATAACTAGAGGGAAAACTAAAGTACTGATGTCGAAAAGAAGCTGGTAAAAACATAGGATTACAACATTCCTTAATATCACTGTTACCCCTCGTTTTGTGATTTAGTTTTAGTGAGTTGTAACGATCTTCAATATCAAATATTCGTAGGTTTAAGCTATTTCTGAAATTATGTCATTTTGGAATTTCATTGTTGTAGTTGGTTGGTGTAGGTGCTAGCACTCTCGTCTTTCAGTCTGACGATTCTGAGTTCGATCCTCATCGATTCGATGATGTAGAAAAACAGCTGGTAAACACATAGGAAGCAAACATTTATCACTGCTACACCTTAAGTCATCTTTGGCTCGTTGTGTGATTTAGCTTTTTTTTTTTTTAGTAGTACTTTTTGTATCTATTGGAAAAATGAAACAACGAAGAATGAATTTATTGACAGAACTTAATTGAAATATAAAACATAAAATATGATCACTTCTCTCCTTGTAGTACTCAACATAAAAAAAGTCATCCAACAATGTCCATCTTCTTTCTACAGAACTCGTGCTTCAAACGTGCCACTGATTTAGTCAGTAAATCAACTGGCATCTTATCGGTTGATAAATACTTGATCTCTATAGCATTTTTTCGAATGCTACTTTGATGCAATGGTATCGGTAATAAATATGTTTGGTTTTTCTGTGATGGCTTCCAAATTTAGCCATTTGTTAAGCGCGTTGCGAATCAGAGAACAAAAGCTGGGGCTTACCATCACCCATGATGTAGCTCAAGTGTTTTCACATATATACTGCTTCAGCACTAAATGTGGCAACAACCTTTTGCTTCTTTGATTCCCAGCTTATAGCTGCACAAGCATAGATGAAACCAAATCGCAAATCCAGTCTGCGACTTTCTATCGTTAACATCTTGAACCCAGTTACCATCAACGTAGCTAGTTAAAGGTTGTCCGGTTTTGCAGAATGTTAGCTTAAAGTATTTAAAGTAGGACCTACAATTCTTCATCATCCAGAAATGTCTTCTTCTGACAAAGTAGGGAAAAACTAAATCACACAACGAGCCAAAGCTGACTCAAGGTGTAGCAGTGATATTAAGGAATGTCTGTTTCCTATGTGTTTACCAGCTGCTTTTCTACATCAGTGTTGTTAGTTTTCCCTCTTCCTCTGAATAGAGTCAGTGATGAGCTGTCTGCTATTTTAACGATTGTATTAGAGATACCCTTTTATTTCATCAACATCGAAACGACGAGTGTGGCGTCAGGTAGTATATCCGACTCACACGAAAGAAAATTTCTTAAGAAAAATTCTGACGTGTGCACTGAGGATCGAACTCAGAATCGTCAGACTGGAAGGCGAGAGTGCTAGCACCTACACCAACCAACTACTTTAATGGATGCTACAGTTGCCTCTTAATATTCTGTTATCTGATATCTTCACGATTTAAGATTGACGTCGTGTGATTTTTCTGCGTATGAAAATTGTGATTGACATGAAATTTAGTCATCTACCATTCAACTCTAAATAGAATATTATTATAACCTACTAATTTAAATTTCAGATACATGGACAACGAGGAAACCTTGGGCACATCATATGAAAGTATCAATGATAACCAAAATCAAGGTGAAATCCATCGCTATCAGTCAGATATTCCAGCGAACGAAAACTCGATGTTGACCTCTAATGATTCCAGACCGAATACCAAATCTTGTTTCTCGCAGCTTTTCAATTTCAAACGGTTGGGAACGCCTACCAACCTTACTACAAGAATTGTCGGTTTTCTTATTCTTCTTTTTTGTAAGTTTTTTAAATTTATATGCAGAACATTTTAATGAACTCTAATTTCAGGCATCATTTGTTTCGGGCTGTGTGTTCTTTTAGTTCAAGGCTACAATTATGTGGCATCAAACGAAATTTGGGCCATAGTAATTGTCTCCATCTTAACCGCTACTTGTCTTCTTATCCTCCTATCAATCACAGTTCAGCCTCGTGAGAAGGGCAACAATTTGTTCAGAGTTCCTTGGGTGCCTCTTGTGCCTGCCATAAGCATTTTCGTAAACGTGTATCTCATGTTGCAATTAGATTACTATACATGGATCAGATTTGGTCTTTGGATGGTTGTTGGTAAGTTTTTGGAAATTTATACCTTGCATGTTTTTGAAATTGCATGATTACTTCTTAGGCGTACCTATGTATCTTGCATGTATTTGTTTATATGACAGGACTACCACAAAAATTGTCCCTGTTACTAAAAATACTGGATATAGTAACGGGACATTAACCACTTTAGTCTACGAAGACGATTCGTCAAAGAAAAGCAATGGAAACGGACTCATTAAAAATGAGAGTGAAGTCTTCGTCGAAGATGAACCAATCGTAAGAAGGATATCAAATGATGTCTCCGTTATTAAAGTGGAAGATGAGATTTTCGAAAAATCTCAAACTGATGATGAGAAGTCAGAGATTTTCGAAAGTTCTCAAACTGATGATGAAAAGTTTGTGATAGCTATGTTGGACGATGTGATTGAACATGAAGAAGGGCTTTCAACTCCGGAATTTGAAAGAAGTATGAGCGCCGATTCTTCTTTAGATCCAACTCTCATACAATCGTCAACTGTTGCCATTGTTCATCAGCAAATCGATGAAGAAAATCTAGGACTAATTATTGAAGAGGAATCTCATGTTAACTTCACAGAAGAGGAAGTTAAACAGGTGGCTGAAGAATTCGTAGAGCAAATTTTAGATAGTAATGAAATCGCTGTTGTTTTGGAAAGATTGAATGAAAATGAAAGAAAATTATCTGTGATTTCTAAGGACTCGTCGTTGGATGATCCGTTTCATTCTGAGAATTTTAGGAAAAAACTAAGTCGGCTTATATCAACCCCACATGTTCCTGTAATTACTCATAAGCCACAAGAAAATAATTCCAAAGAAGAGAAGAAAGAAGAAATAATACCAATAAGACCAAGTAAAAGCGCAGAGGATGTCCGAAAGCTCCTCTTCGCAGCTATTGCAAGCAACAGATCGGATGAGAAAGAGGAGAATGGGATTCCAAAACCACCGAAATTCGACCCAGTATTATATAAAACAATCAATAGTCCTTATCAATTTGAATCAAAGACTGCTGTAAAGAAACGACCCAGTATTAAAAATATTGTAGCGAAAGAGCCTAAAAGGAATTCTGTCACAGAAGAAAGTCTTGTGGATCCTGTTCCTGTTTTTAGAGCCAAGTTGGAGGAAATCCTAAAAAGAGGTCCATCTCACAAGAGCTCGTCTAGGCAATCTTACATGGAGAAGAGTGGAATAACCAATCCTATAATCAGGAGGAAATCATCGATGAAAGATGATAACTACAAAAATATCCTACAAACTATACGAGCTAATAAAGCTATGTCTTCTGAAAAAGCCAGACTCGACAAGAACAATAATCTTGTTGGAAACGGAGCAGTAATTCTTGAAGGCAAAAGAAAAAGTTTGAAACCTATCAGTTAGCATGAATATACTCATCTCGGTTTAATTGCATGAACTTTAGTCAAGATATTTCTTTTTCTAAATACTTTTGAACATTGTCATTACAGGATTAGCTATTTACTTCTTTTACGGTTTGCCCAACAGTCTGAAGCAAATCTCCAGAGAACAGTTTGGATGGCATAAACTTAAGTACAGTGAATATTTTTAAGATATTTATGTTTTTAGATTTATCGTTTTATAAAATAAGTGTTGTTTATTGTCAATATTATATTTTGTTTTTTCTTTTGTAAGAAATTTAATGGTCTTTTATTGGGTTTGCTCCTTTATATTTATTATTAGCACTCTCGCCTTCCACTATGATGATTCTGAGATCGTTTCTCAGTGCCCACATCCGAATTTTTCGTAAGTATTCTTCTACCTTTTTGCGAAAAAATTTAAAACCCTTGATAATATATCAGGTCGGGTATTCTGATATTCCTTCTGATATGAAGTATTACTCAATACATCAGCTTTCCCATAAATTTTCCTATAACCAAGAATCTTCGCATTCTGCGATCGATATAAGCTTCCTGATTTAGAGATTATCCATGTCAGTTGCATCTAAAGTTTCCAAGTCATTTGGAGTTCGTAAATCTAATTCATCAATAGTGCACTTTTGAAACCAATATTATCTAAGTCTTTCAAAGCATGGAAATTATCATCAGCTTCATTTATAACAAAATCAACTGAATGGCCTTGCTGAATGGTTGATACATCCTCAATCTCTGGAGGATTACTTATATCTTCAACATAATCAACCCTTAAATATTTTGAAATTTGAACTTCAATAGAATTTAAATCAACCATTCAATCCGCTTTCGAATTTTCATCATAAACCCATAAAAATGATGAGTCTAGCATTCTCGTCCCATTTCCGCCTTTACAGTTTTGGCACAAATATACGTATGATTTAGGTTTAAAATCCTTAAACATATTCCTCAGGCTTAACTCCTTCCCAAATTTCTATAGGAATATAATTCATTCATGGTTCAATTGATAATCATCTAGAACAAGAAAAATACAAGCTCGAGCTTCAACGTCCTTAGATTTCCAGACATCTGTTACAGGATCCGTGTGCATCTTTTATTGGTTACGATTTGATTGTTTTACGTAACGTTACGTGAGTGTAGAAATGTTATCAGAATATATTTCAGAGATTTCAAAACATTTTAGAATTCAAGTCCATATCTATAAAGTCTTGTTTAAATACAATACATATATGTTCATGGCGTCAGAGGTGGCATTTTTAGAGGACATAGAATTCCATGTGATTCCAGAAATAAATCTTAGTTCAAAAAGATTGTTTGTTGCTCATTTTCCCCTCGAAATAAAGCAAGCACCACTTAATGGATTCTGCTTCAAAATCTTAAATCCTTCATAAGAGTCTGAGTCATAAAAGAAAATCTCCCCAGTCAATATTTGTATTGACAAATGTTCACATATAAAATCAAATTTCAAAAAGGGATGTTTTATGCAATTGTATAAGGAAAAGTTAAGGAACTTTGCTATTAACTACTAATTCATATCTGATGTGAAGATGTTGAAATACGAAATATTATTAGAGAGTAATAAAAAGCATTTTCTAAATCTAGTAGTAGAAGTATGCCTCCAAATAAAAATACCAGGCAATAATTATAAAACGACTCTATTTTATCAATAAAAAAATATTGTTTAAGGGATGACTACGAACACTTCCAAGCAATTATAGCCAAATTGCCAGCGAAAAAGAAATATAGTAAGTTTCTTGTTTCAAATGAAACTTCAAACCCGAATCCTTCACCTACTACAACGTGCCAATACGTTCCAAATTTTTTATCCATAGTTTCTTTAATAACTTTTGCGGCTTGTTCGTAGTTGGATGCATATTTTTCACATGCGGTCATACTTAGCTCTAAGGCCTCTATTTTCATCTCTTCTGCCATATCAGAATGCTAAAAAGAATGTATCGTTTCTAAATAGTTCATATTTTTATCTATAAAATATACTTTTACGAGCGGATAGACATGAACTATTTTTTTATCACTTTCTCCTTTTTCGTGTCCGCTTTCTTCAGCCATTCTTCCTTAAATTGTAAACAGAAACTAATAATGTTTTGTTTTTCCATTCAAACAACAATTTTGAGGATTCAATAAAAAAACATTTAAATGCGCATGTTCTCCAATTTAACCCCTGTACTTTTAAATTGCACCGCAAATTTTGTAGCCTTTGGCTCATGACACCATTCAACATTAAACCTTACTGTCATGAAATTATTGTTTAAAAATTATTTATTCATTTCAACAATACTCAAGCAGAAACTATAGTTTTTCAACATATATTATGTGCATAAAAGATGTGTAATATATGTTTAGTTTGTGTTTATACATGTATTATATGCAGATAAAACACATATATTCCTAAACTTTTCTATATGTGAGAATTCTTTTTAAGTTGTAATAGAAGTGGACCTCGCCTAGTCATCGCATCTGTTGCTTTGCCGTTCTTTGAACGATGCTGGTATCCTTATACAACTGATATAGCTCTTGGTTGTAACGCATACTCCATTCTTTCTTCTCAAATATTCCTAACAGGTTCTTATCTGATTCTGACAATATCCACGACTCGGCCCCATACGTCAGAACTGGTGTCTTGTAGATCTTTAGTTTAAAGTATTTCTTTATAAACTTAGATCTGAGAACACTGCTCAGCCCATAAAGCGTGGGATTGGCGAACAAAAAAGCCTTAGGGTACATTCCTAGTAAATGGCGTGAGGTAAAAGTGGTTTTAATTCAAAAAGCAGAGCACGCCATAGTAAAGACTACTGACCAATAAGTCTCTTCTATGGAAAGACTCTTAGATTTTGATATAAGAGCAATGTTGCGGACCTTAAACTAATCTCAGGAGATCATCATGCGTACTGGAAACGGAGGTCAACTGAACCAATGCTACATACAGTTGTAAGCTGCTTAGCTGAAGTTAGTCTTGGAAAGAAAGAATATCCTCTGTAGCTGCCTTCTTAGACATTATGAATGGGTGTTTATTAACGTTAAAGGCTCACTTAATGTCAAATCGTTCACCATTGAATCAAACCATCGCGTCCTCGGCTTTCCTCTTGCCATTTGACATTTTTTTTCGAAGCTTCAGCGTCCATTCTGTACACGTGATCAAGCTAACCCAACCTCTGTGCTTTGATTTTCTGCACTATCGATTCTTTTGCGTATAAGCTCGTCGTTATTGGAAATTCTCCATTCACCATTGATGTTCACAGGACCAAATATTATTCTCAGAATTCGTCTTTCGAAGACCAATAGCTTCTCCACATCCTCTTTATTCAACTCACATGCTTCAGATTCAAACAATACTATTGGAAGAATAAGTGTGGTGTAGATTTGAATCCTTGTTTTTCGAGCCAGGTCTTTAGGGCGAAGTAATTTGCTGAGGTCGTAGAGACCCTTTACTACTTCAAAATGAGGCGATCCAATGTCAAGAATATATTTAGTTTTGGATGCGTTAACTTGTAGTCCTATGGCCCGAGCTGCCTTCCCAATCTCCAAAAAGCTCCTACTGATAGGATACTGATACTCCGGAAATTAGAGCATAAGGTCTTGTCGCCCTTCTTGTGTATGTGATTTATCCGGCTACTGTTCCACTCATCAATCCATAATTCGTCCAACCATATATTGTTTATGATCTGGTGGATGTGATTAATAATCTTCTTCATTCTTAAAAAAGCACAGCGGGAATAATGTCCAGCCCAGCACTTGTTTTTTCAGACGTTGGATAGCTTTGCGGACTTCAGCGATGGTTGGAGCTTGGATCTCTAAGTTATCGTAAACAGATAATTTTTCTAAGGAAGCCATGGATGTTTGTTGCTATATTAAGAGTTTCCTTAAAATACTCAACTCAACGTTTCAAATTGCTAATTCAGAACTCAACAAAAGATTTCCATCCGTCCTTGCATATGAATGTAGCTTGACTTCTACGTTTAGTTCTTCCGTTTTTCTTTCGTTGCTGTAAGACTTGCATATGTCCGTTTAATTTCTGTAGCCTTGTAAATATTATACTGTGTAAGCTTCTCGTGATGTTGATCGAGTGTTTGACTTCAGCCACTTAGCGGGGGCTTCGTCCTTGGCTACAAGCGCTCCTTCACATTCTGTATCGAACCAAAGGTTTCCTAGTTCCCAGTGGCTTTTTCCCTAGAACTGGAGTAGCGAGGGTATAAATAAACTATCTCAGCACCTCTCTTAGAGCGTAAGTCCAGTATACTAGAGGTGAGTCTCTTGTCGATAGCGATGTGGTCTCTTTGAGTCATAGAGACTTTATCAGGATGGACCCAGGTGTGTATTTCTCTCCTTTGTAAGAATTCGATTGTCGGTTGTAATTAAGTCCTTGGCTTTGTGAAATCTGCTTGTCTGAGTCTTCTTCTTAGCCTTATGAGTTACTCTACCAATTGAATCTTTCACAGCCGATTTGAGAGTTTACATACATACATGATTTAACGAACCGCTCCCTCTGTCGATTCAAAATCTACCAATCGTCTTCCATCTGGAATTCACGAGTCTTCTCAAGTATCTGCCGAAGTGTGAGGGTCAGAGGTAGATTTTCCTGGTCTGAAACCACATTGATATTCTCCGATGATGTTATTGAAGAAAGGTTTCAGGCGCTCACATAAGATAAAGGATACAATCTTATATACCACATTGAGCACGCTAATACCTCGGTAATTTTTGAGAGTTTAGGCCTAAGATTAAAATGTTGGTGTTATATGCAGGGCAGCTTTCATACAATTCATCAAGCTGTTTGTAGAAAGTATTACTCTATATATGCTGTAATTTTTGAAGATTCTTTTTATTCCTGCTTTTCGATAGGTCACACTGTTGTTTCTTGTCACGCAGTACCCCTCCATCTTATTTCTTGGAGAGCTGTTATTTTCACCTTGTAGTTCTTGAGTACGGTCTTTAGTTTATCGAGCTTGTCTGCCTGAAGCAGTGTCAGGACGTTTCAAGTTCCGATGTTAAATTAATTCTTTTTTAGCTCTCTTCATTTAAGTTGTTCTTTAGGGTAGGTTATGAGCACTGCGCCCGATGAGAGAGTACACTTCTTTGGATATTTTTTTTTTCGCTTTAGTGACGGGAAACACAGATAGTCCTACCTTGATAGGACACGGAGCGTACAAGCTTTCTATTATCCGCCACTGGATTGGTTCTTTTCGCAAGGAAGGATAGGCATTAGAGGTGGACTTTAACAGCTACTAATACATTGGCATTTTTACTAGATATCGAACTTTTATATGGTCCTCCGATCCTAACTTAGAAATACAAAAGTTTCGACTACAGTTCTCTACATCTCTCGGTTTGTGGCAATACTTTTCCAGTTGTTGATACCATTGGATGAAAGTTCTTCTTCTATATATCCAAGCCAGCGAAGCCTTTACCTGCCTCGTCTTCTTGTACCATCCGATTTGGCTTGCAAGATCTTCTTCGTCATGCATGTGCAAAACATGGCCCAGCCATCGGACTTGCTGCTTTTTAATTCGCTCCACGATAGTGTGGTCATTATAAATCTGATTCAGCTCGTGGTTGAACCGAGTCCTCCACTCATTTCCTTCACACACTGGACCGTAGATCATTAGATTTCTGTCTGCTCCTGATAATGTCCACGATTCGCATCCATATATCAGGCCGGTACGATGAGAGTCCTGTAGATCTTCACCTTGGTGTTGCACCGAACAAATCAATCTGAAACTCTTTTGCCTTTTCGAGAATCTGACGTTAGGTGAATATTTGGTCGGTGGTGGACTTTCCTGGTCTAAAACCGCACTGGTAATACCCTATGATGACGTTGAGATAGGTTTTAGGTGCTCACACAGAATAAAAGACATGATTTTATAAGCCGCGATGAGTATACTAATACCCTG
>JXPG01062079.1:0-23273 GCA_001015175.1 Megaselia abdita | reverse complement strand
TTTTTTTTTTTTTTTTTTTAAATATTTTTATAAGATTTTATAGGGATGAATAATTGAATCTAACATAAAATTGATTACATACAAATTTATAATATTTAAAATATTCTTAAAATTTACTGCACTGATAAAAAAAATATTCTTTTTAATGTGTGTTAAACACTTTAAAATGTGTAACCTTCACAAGAAATATGTACTATACACATTCAAAAATAGGTAGAAACAAAATACATTATAAATACGTAAAGCACTTATCAAATATGTACCAAACACAGTTTTCAACACACATTTATTGTAAAGGCTACATATTTCGGTGTGCAAGTTACTCATTAAAATATGTAAAATGTTGACAACAATAAAAATGTGTAAATTTTCATTGATAAAATGTGTGCAGTATGTACTGCACAAATAAAATAACTAAATACCATATATATTTTTCTGATCATCATCCTGAATCAATGACTCCATCAATACATCAAACCATCCATCAATCAATCAATTATCAACCCAGCCTTTCATTTAAAAATTTCGTACGGACAGACGAATACTTAACAATTACATATTTAAAAAAAAAGATAATGAAAAGTTCCCTTCATGAGCAATAAATCACAAAAATATAAAACCTCAACAATTTCCTCTGATGATCTTGAAAAAAATAAAAAAAACCACATGATCTTGAATTAATTCATAAAAACCAAAAGAAAACACGAAAGAATAATGAAACCCCCTACTAATCACCAGATTACATCTGTCATTTAACCAACTTTAATGAGACAGCGACAGCAGCAAAAGACGAAGAGGAATCACCCACCAAAAACAAACGAAACGAAGAAAATAATCCAACCGTAAAAGCGTTTTAGCGTAAACACTTTACTAGTTAGTCGGCTCTTTACCTACTTCTAAGTCACTATGACTATAGTATACAATACATTATAGTCGTTTTAGCCAAAGTTTATGCTCTTTTCACCTAATAAAATGAAAATAAAAATAATAAGTTGTTTTGGATTCCGTTCCGGTCGTCGAGTTGAGCTGAATCGTTGTCGTGTCTCGTCAGACCCATTCAAGTTTTAGGCGAAAGATTAATAACGCTAGTAATTTGATTTAATTATTACAATAAACTACTTTGTAGATTTAGATTAGAGGGTGTTTATTTAAATATGAAGTGCGTATTCACTGTTTTTTTTATTAGTTTATGATTAGTTTTTTGAGTTGGTAGGACTTGGGGTTTTAGTTTTGGAGATTTTGTTTAGTTTTTGAGATGATTTATTGCAGTTTTCTTGGGTTGTTTTTTTATCTTATATATAATCAGGTAAATATTTTTAAAATGTACAATCCCGAAAGCCCTAGTCCTACGAAGCCAAATTCTAGTACGTTTCACAAACAGAAATTGTAAAATTTACAACAAAATTTGTAGTCGGTTTTAGCTTGTAGTAAAGTTTACTATTTTTTGTAAAAAAAAACTTGTTGTACGTAGTAAAATTCGCTCAATAGTAAACATGACTACTCATGATATAAACATTCACCTTTAATTAGTGATAATATTCAATTAGTATTAATTTCTATTAATTGTTAAGATTACTAATAAGAAATAGTAAATATTACTATTTTTTCACAAATTAAAGGTAAAGATTTAAGTAAAATATTAAATTTGCAAAGTTGCTTTCAATAGTAAATATTACTATTTAATCTTTAAATTGTTGTAAAAATATTACTAGAACTTCTGGGCTAGAAGGAGTTTCTACAAATAGTAAAAAATACTAAACAAGAAATAGCTTAATTACTATTTTTGAGTAATTTTTTTCTTATGCCTTTCTTGTTTTTGAAAATTTTTAATCAGAGGTTTTTGCTTATGTTAATTGTATATATTATTTATTATCTTCCCTTTTTTATTTTCCATTGGTTTTGTTAGATATTTTAGTAAAAGTTGTTATTGCTTGTTTTATTTTTTTTTTTATTAATTTTGTATTTAAATTTAGTTTTTCAATATTGTTTTTTTATTTTTTAGGTTTTATATTTTTGATAATTTTATGTGATTTACTTTTATTATTTAATTTTATGTTATTTATTTGATTTAATTTTGTTTCTTCATCATTTCTTGTTTGTATTTTTATCGTATAATGTTTGTGATTAATATTTGTTCGTTTTGAAGTTTCTGTTGTGATTTACTTTAAAGTCTTATTTAATTTTATTATATTTTTCTGTTTTAATTTTTAAAGTTTTTTTTTTTTTAGTATTTATATTATTTTTTTCCCTAAAGGTTAGTATGTTTTTTTTTTTATTTATTTAAATTGTTTTCTTTTAAATTTTGTTATATATATATGCTTTCATTTTTGTATCTATTTTGTTTGTTTAAATATTTTTTATTTTATTTTTTTTTTTCGTTAATAATTGTTTTCTAATTTTTGTGGTTAATATTTTTTCGTTCTGGAGTTTCTTTAGTTTTCTTTTTGTAATATTTTATTTATTTTTTAGTGTTTATTCTTTGTAAATGTTCAATGTTGGTATTTGTTTGATTCTTTGTTAATTTGTTCCCTTTTGATTGTTTGTGTTTAAAATTTGTTTGTCTTGAATTTATTTTATAATTTTCTTATACTTTTTTGTTTTATATTTTTTATGTTTTTTTTTTATTATATTATTATTAAGTTTTATTTTATTGAATTTTGTGATACTTTTGTTGGATGTTGTTATATTTTCGACTTACTTTTATTATTTTATTTAATATAATTTAATTCATTTAAGTTTTTTTCTATAGTTGTTCTTCTTAAATTTTTAAATATTTTATTTGTTTTTAATATTTATGTTTTAATGCTTAATGTCATTATTTGTATTGGAGTTAATTTGTGATTTCTTGTTATTTTTTTACTATTATTTCTTCAATTCTATATTTTATGTTTAATTATAAAGTTTTATAACATTTTATTTTTGTTTTCTATTTAATTAACATTTAGTATTTCTTAGTGTTTGTGTTTAATATTTGTTCGTTTTTAAGTTTCTTTTGTGATTTACTTTAAAGTTTTATTTAATTTTATTATATTTTTCTGTTTTAATTTTTAAAGTATTTTATTTTATTTAGTAATTATATAGTATTTTTATTTTTTTCCCTATAAGTTTTGTATGTTTTTTTTAATTTTTTAATTTAAATTTTGTTTCAATTGTTTTTTTTATGATTTTTTATTTAAATTTAGTTTAAATCTTGTATTTCTTAATGGTTTTTTAATTAAATTTTTTTTAATATTTGTTTTCTATAAAATTTAAATTTTGTTTCAATTTTGTATTCTTTTTTTGGTTTGTTTTAAATTTATTTGTTCGTTTTGGAGTTTCTTTTGTGATTTTTTGTTACTATTATTTCTTTAACTTTATGTTTGATTATAAAGTTTTATTTATTTTTTTCATATCTGTCTTCTTAATATTTTTATTTGTTTTAATTCTTGTTTAATGATAGTTGTTTGATTCTTTGTGTTTAAATTTTTAATTGTATTTGAGCTTTTTTTGTATTTTTGTTTGTTATTTTTAATATTTTATATATTTTTTTTTTGATTTACTTTTATTATTTAATTTCATGTTATTTGTTTGATTTAATTTTGTTTTATTTTTAATAATGATTTTGGTTTCTTGATTTGATTTTCTTTCTTTTTTATTTATTAGTAAGTTTTTACTTCTTTTTAAGGCTTGTTAGTTTTTTAAACTTTATATAATTTTTGTTTAATGTGTTTCGTTTTTTGATTTTTTTTAATTTTAATGTAATTTTTTTCTTGATTTATATTTATGTTAGTGGTATTTTTTTAATGTTTTGTTCCATTTTATTGTTGTAAAAACTGTTATTATTTTGTTTAATGCTTGATTTGTTTTATTATGTTTTTAATATTTTATTTAAATTTTATTTTGGTAAATTTTTGTAATTTTTTTATTTTATTTTTTTTTTATAGTTTTTATTCTTTGTAAATGGTTGTTAGTATTTGTTTCATTCTTCGTTTGTTTTATTTTTACTAAATATTTTTGTATTTTTGGTTTTTTTTTTATTTGTTCTTAATTGTTTGCTTTTTTAATTGCATTTTAACTTGTTTTTTTTTTAAGTTCTTATTAAATATTTTTGTTGGATTTTTTTATATTTTTTTGTGATTTACTTTTATTGTTTAATTTTGTGTTATTGTTTTGATTTAATTTTGTTTCATTATCTTTTTTTTATATATATATATATATATACACATATATTTTTTTAAAGTTGATAAATTAATTTATTAATTTTTTTTATATTTTTCAACTTAATATTTTTAACATTTTATTTATTTTTAGTATTTATTCTTTTTTAATGTTTGATTCTTCTTTGCTTTTTTTATTTGATTTTTTGTTTGTGTATTTTTAGTTATAATGTTTTGTGTTGTTTAGTATTTGTTCGTCTTAGAGTTTATTTTGCGATTTTGTTTTTTTTTTTTACAATTTTGTTTGTAATCGTATGTTATTTGTTTTATTATAAAGTTTTATTGTATTTGATGTTGTCATTTTGTTTTTTAACTATTATTTCTTTAGTTCTACGTTTTATGTTTGATTATCAATTTTTATTTGATTTTGTTATATTTTTCTTTTTAATATTTTATTTATTTTTAGTAATAATTCTTTTTTTTTTAATGCTTAATGTTGGTATTTGTTTGATTATTTATTGTTTTCTTTTTACTTGCTTATTTAATTGTATTTTAAAATAAAAATATATTTTTGTTTAAATTTTTGATATTTTTTTGTGATGAACTTTTATTATTTAACTAATGTTATTTGTTTAATTTAGTTTTATTTTTAAATTATGTTTTTTTGATTTTTATTGTTTAATGTGTTCGGTATTATTCTTTACATTTATTTTATTACATTTTGTTATATTTTCTTCTTTATTTTTGTAGTATTTTATTCAAAATTTTTTTTAGTTGTTTTCGCTGTTGTTCCTATAGATTTTGTTTGATAATTTTTTTGAATTTATTTGTTTGTTAATATATGTTTTCCTTTTAATTTAAATTTTGCTTAATATATTTTTTTTTATTTTTATATTTGTTTTTAATTTTGTATTTGTTAATGTTTTTTAAAAAATTTTGTTTTTTTTTGTATGGTTTTTTTCTTCAAATTTATTTGTTTCTTAATATTTGTTGTTTTTTTTTTTTTTAGTTTAAATGTTGTTTTAATTATTCCTTTCAATATTATTTAAATTTAATTGTTTGTTAATATTAATTTATTTTTTTAAATTAAATGTTGTCTTCATTTTGTATTCTTTAGTGTTTTTGTTTAATAATAATAACTTATATGTCTATAGATCAAGGTTGATCTGAATATTTTTTATGATTTTATGTTATTACATATTTTATATTAAGTTTTTTAAAATTTTATTTTGTAATATTTTAGTTCTTAGTATTTTTTTGTATTAAAATGTGGTAAAATTTAAGTTAAGGTAGTAAAATTTATTAACAATTATCATTAGAATTTTTTCCGGACCAGAGCTCAAACAAACAGACAATACCTTTTTTTTGTGTTACTTTAAAAATGTTAGTAAAATTTACATATTTATTTAGTAAATTATTCTATCGTTTAGTTGAAATTAAAGCAATAGCATATTTCGAGTTCCTGTTTCTTATTGTGACATCATTTTTGTATTCAATTTAATTTACCACCGATGGCACTTGATCTTGGAGCTTTGTTGAAATTTGTTAAGTGTACGAGTTCAAAGCCTACTACAAACATTAATTTTCCATTTTAAGTAATAAATAAACTAATAAATGTAGATTTTCAGCATTAATTTAATTAATTCTCTTTTTTTAAACATGACTTAAACATTTGAAATGGTTAACATTTGCAAAACTAAAGAGCATGTTGTTAATTTAATGTGAAGGATCCTCAGTACTTTGTGCTTTAAACTTTTTGTGTTTTTAAGGCTACGTTTTAGAAATTAATATAAATTACTATTTAAAATGTACATTATACATTTAATACATTTCTAATTTGAAAATATACCAACGCTTCAGTAATGCAATATCTACGTGAAAAATTGTGCAAAAAATACTTGTTCGCTTTTTAGTTTCGGTGAAATTTCAAACCAAAAAAAACCATTAATCCAAACGTGAGCCCTAAACCCATTATTCACAACCATTACAGCATAAATCCATCTAATTCCAAGGAATTCGGTAGAATTCTCGAAGATACTTAAAAAACCAACCAACGAATAATATCCAAAGATCACAATAAGTTCAAGTAATATGAAATTGAAGGTTCTCGTTGTTCCCTGAGCTGTTATCAGAAAGCATTAAGCTCTTCAATAGCATAGTATTACTATCTCGTTTTCTGTTTGTTTTCTTCTCGTTTTTCATCTTTAGTTTATATAGACTCTATCAATATAGACTCTTTTAGCCACTCTATACAGTAATGTTTCCAGTAGTCAATAGATACAGGAATGATGTGTAGCGTAGTATACCTGGTTCAGAACAACACCATAAGAAATAATAGCAGACTATTGTTTTGATGATAACTGCTGTTGTTGATGTTGCTGATGATGCTGTTGTTGCTACTGCATCCAACCAACAACCACATCAGCTCCAATTCATCCATCCATCCATTCCTTATTGTAATGAAATTATGAACTTGTTTGCAGGTTCTGTTAATTATCTTTGGTAGCTATAGCAAGAGCTAACTAACTAAGCAACATATTACAGTGAATGGATCCACTTCATTTCATAGAATACGGATTAGAAAGTTATGATGATAATTATGTGCTGGTTGGTTTTGCATTTGTAAGGAAGTTAATCAGTCTCTCTCTCTTATATATCTATTCTAGAACAATTAATATGCCGTTCTTTCGTGATTCTCTCGTGTTTACTTAAACATGTAATAGTATAACGGGTCGCTTGTATAGATAGATGGAAAGTATTGTTGTTCCCCTTACTTAGTATATTAATTAAACGGTTCAGGGGTAATGGTAATGATGATACCCATCATCTTCATCCTTTTGTTTTACTTATAGGGTGTTCGGTTCGGTGTTCTATACATTACGTAATCTTTATGTGCAATCTTCTACAAAATTGCTTTCTTATCCCATTCTTCTTTCTCGCACATCGAATGAATGCATATAAATCTTCTACCACATCGATTAAAGGGAGGGTGGTTTCGTAATCCATCGGAAAAGAACTTTGGATTAGTTTCTCATTTCAAGGGGATTGATTTTGAATGAGACCTTGGATGTTCTTTTTTTTATTGTAATCTCTTCGACATAGATAATTACCCGCAGTCTTAATGACATTCTTGAGAGAATTTTTTTAAGAGAAACTCCAAAATTTATTAATATCTTGAGTTAGAAATAAAGTGCATTATAATTATGTAAGACACATAGAGAATTTGATCAGTTACAAAAAATAACTGAGTAGACTTCACATTTGAATATGTAAACTACTTATTGAATGTGTGGAATACGAACAACAATTAAAATATGTATATTTTTATCAATAAAATGTGAAGAACAGCCATCATTTAAATGTGTAGCCCACTTATTTTGAATGTAGAAAATTCAGCCTGCCTACGAAATATGTGAATGAAAATTATATTCCGCTCATGTTTAAGTTTAATTTATCAAATTAATATTTGAAAAAAGTCTTCAAATTTAAAACTCAATTTTTAACGTCTTTTTTATTATTTTTTAAAGTATTTTTTTAAGGTTTATTAAAAGGTTTATAACATATATTTCCTAATATGAATAAAATTTACTTTTTTAATTTCTTTAAAATTTCTAGTTTATGAATGAAAGCTAAAATCTTGCATGTTTTCTTTCTAAAACTTCAAAATTCTCACATTTTATAAATTTTAACTTCATAATATTATCAAATTCTTTTCAAAAAGTTAAGAAGTTACAAAATCTTATACAACATTTTATTTTCAATGTTTTTTTCGTTTTTCTTTCTGTGAAATTTTACAAATTCAATTTTTTAAATGTGAAAGGAACAAAAAATATTCTTTATACTTAAATATCTCATTATAAACCATTTTGAAATTATTTCTCAAATTTCACAATCAATTTTTAAAAAAGAATTTTAAAATTATGTGGTAATGATTTTATTAGTGTAACTTTATGTTTAAAAAACATTATAAATATTAATAATGAATTCAACAATAATTTAAAATATATTTTGAGAATTATATGAACAAATTTATTAAAAGCTAAATTCGAAGCTTAAAAAAATCAAAAAAAGTAGATTGCTGGTTAGATTACGTGATTGTAGTTCTTCGGATTTCTAAAATATTAAAAAAATACAATTTTAAAATTAGATAAGAAACTTTAAAACATTATAAGCATTTTTTAATTAATTTTAATTTTTGTTACGAGTCATATAAACTTTGAAGTTACATCATCCTCACAAAGTCTTATCAAAAATTTATAAAAACTATTGGCATGATTTTTTCGACAGAAGAACATTTGGATTTATAAAGCTAAAATCTTGTACATCTGCTTAAAAAATATACAAAGCAAAAAACATTAAAATTCTTTCATAAATCATAATCCAAAAACTCTAAAAAAAAAATACAAAAATATATAATTTACACAAGGATTATGTACTGTATACATTCAATATGTAGAAATACAAAACATTTATAAATATGTACGCTCATTTAAATATATACCCTACACATTATTTTGATCATTTCTCACATTTAGAGTGTAGACTACATTACATCAGTTACTCATTGAAATATGTGAAATACATACAACAATTAAAATATGTAAATTTTGATCATCAAAATATGTACTCCAGTAACAAAATATGTACTATGTACACTCTAAACATTATATATTTTATTAATCATTTGTGTAGCACACTTGTTTCGAGTGTAGAACATTCATCAAACGAAAAATGTGAATTCCACATTCGAAATATGTAATACATTAAAATATGTAGGGTTTTTTCAGCGAATAAAATATATTTAAAAAAATAATTAAAAATTCAATTTAAAGATGAATATTCAGGTTTTTTTTCGTATAGTTTAAAGTTGTCAAATTTTCTCAATTGATGTTTTGTATTTCAATTTCTTAATCCTTACACCTTATAGATATTGCTCGTTTTGTAAAGCCAATTAAAGTTGTCAAAAAGTAATATAAATGGAATGCTTCTCAATAAAAAGATAATAATTCTCTGATGACAACCTCAAGAGCATAATAAATGTTTGCTCGTTTTGAAAAGATATCGCTTAGATAACCAACGACTTTCATTGATCGCCTTCTTCAAGACTTCCTGTATTGCACTGAAGTCATAAAGCAATCAAGCAAATTAGTTCTACTCGATCTAATATATAATAACAGTTATTAAAGTTTGAACTCAACTCAATTAGTGAACAAAACCAAATCTCGAATCATTGTACAATGTACAACAACAGTAATTATATTGAGACAAAATCCAAACAAACAATGGCAATAATTACAAGGTACGGAGAGAATGAATATTCTAGTTCCAGCCGCATAGACGACATGACTGAATCATTGACTGACTTGACTCAGTGTCTAAGTGAGTGACTTTTTGTATAAGATGTATATACTTTGTAAAAAGTTAATATGCGAAACCGCAGCTCACAATGAACAAACAAACAACCAACAAACGAACCTAACAATGTATAAGAGAAAAAAAAAACACCACAACAACAAAATCAATCACAATCACATAATAATCCACGACTTGAACTTGAGTCTTGGCATTAAATTATAATCATCATCACGAGATGATGATGTCGATGGATGGATGAATGAATCAAAGATGATGTGGATGATATTGAATGAAATGTGAAGCTTCAAATCAATATCATGCAATGAGGATGTCAAACTAATTATTGCTACGATTTTGTCTTCTTTCCTTTGAATTTTAAAATTGGGAAGTTGTTATCTTTTGGTCTTTTTTTTTGTATTATAATTTTTTTTAAAGAGGTTGAGGGTAATTGAACATTGTTCATAGGAAGTGATTATTTTGTTATTTCTTGGTAAGGTTTTGAGCACTTCTCTCTTGAAATTGGTCCCCACGATATCGTGATGACATCTCCATGATAACATTTGTCATGACTTTCGAGTTTTTAATACCTTCAATCGATAAAGACAAGATAGGGATGGTTCTGTAGTCCTGAGAAGGTTAAATTTTATAATTGCTTTATAGTACACAAAGTCGGAAATCAAATCATGGTGATATCTTCACGATATCGTGGAAACCAACAGGGGAAAAAAACACTGTGACAATGACATCGTACGAGCTGTTAATATCATGTATCAAGAAGACAGAGGAGTATGATTTTATTTTACTTCTCAGTATAACAATATGATCATTTTTATTCCATTTGTATAATTCGCAACTATCATTTTTGAAAATTATCACAACGATAAAATTAGAACCACTTCTTTTACTTCGTCTTTTTCTTACCTATAAAGATAAAAGTCGACAAATCTATTCAGACAATTTATTAAAGCGACTTCTCTCTTGAAATAGTTAAGAAGTTGGCTTCCACGATATCGTGATGACATCTCAAGGATATAATTGTCATGAAAAAACCGACAAATACCAAGCCAGGGATAATGTTTTAGTCCTGAGAAAGTCTTCCTGAGGAGGCCTACTTGCAAAGTCCGAAGCAATCCTCCACAAAATCCTATAAGTTAAAATGTCAAACAAACTAAAACATTGAATAAAGAAAAGAACCCAACGAAGTGAAAACCATACATGATTGCACAAAAGAAAGAAAAACGCCAACCCAAATCAAGTGCAGAGATCTTCCAAAGCCAATTCTCTTCCTGTTTCATAACCAATTTCCAATGCACCATACTTAAAACGAAATGGCTTCCTCCAACAACCACCAAAACTCATTTACATTTTCTATATATTTCTGAATTGGACATTTCTATTAGCAGAAAATATACAAAAAAAAAGTAAGAGAAAAATAAAAAAGTTTAACAAGCGAAACAGAAAGTGTACAACAGATGAATGATGATATAATGAGGTGTATTCATTGCATTCAAGAATGAAGTGCTGGTCGGTTGGTGTCGGAATGGAATGGAATCAACTAAAGCGAAATGGATTGCATCGAACAGATAGTTAGTGGAGTGAATTCATTGTAGGAAATATAGCTTAGCATCATCAAATGATGTACAATAAGTTGCGAAAAGAGGCGGATAATCTCGAAAATTTCATCTCGTGTTAAATTTTCCATGAAATGTTTCTGTTTGTTGCTGGTAGGTTGATATGATTGAAGAAGAATAGCTTCAGAGTTACATCGTCATTTAGTTTAGTGGAAAGCGAAAACAAGTAGGGTTACAATAACTATCGCATGGTGGCATGGCAGGCGAGTAACGTAACTACCAACTGAAATGGAGGATCATTCAAGTTGAAGTACATTAAATTTTATACATAACCTTTAGGCCCGAGGCGTATTAAATAGGAAACATCAAGAACCGCGATGAAAACTAGTAATAAACGGTAGGGTGTTTCATTTCATCTTCTCGATGTGATTGGAATCGCGAATATTTTATGTGAGGTAATCGAGCGGTTTATTACTGGGAAGGAAGGTTTTTTTTTTTTTTTTTAAGGTTTATGTTCATGGTTTGATGTGTAGTTACAAGAGGCTTTGTGGGATTTTTGGAGGTAATGGGAAGATCTTATCCTTTAGTGAAAAATGGGTAAAGATGAAAGACATCGATCATCAATGGTTTTTTTTCTTTAGTTTATTAGAAGGTTTGGAATTCTTTCTCGCAGGGCATTGAGAAAAAGGCAGTGCGGATTTTGATCGATCTTTAGTATTTTTTTTTAAACTTAAGAATCTGAAAAGATTTTCCGGATTTTCTTAACTAAAATTTAAAATCAAAGCTTCTAGAATTTAAGCTTTAGTGTCATCTGCTGTCGACGACTGCGGATAAAGCGAATAGATAAGGATATTTTTTGTCTTGTTTAGAAGTCAAGTCAGGAAAAAATATAACAATAAAAAATACACTTTGTTACTTCAGGCATTTTTGTTATTGTTTTTATTAAGTTTAAAAACTAAAGCTGGAACTAAAATATTTTAGAAGACACGTCTCAATGAAAAATATAATTTTAATTAAAACGTAAAATGTGTTTAACAAAAATTACAAAATAACACACAAAAACTGAACAATAAATTAAAACAATAAAGTGGAAGGTTCTTACTATTTTTCTTAACATCAACATTAAATCTCATTATAAATTAAGTTTAAAATTATAAGAAAAACTATTCAAATCTCAAAAATTAAGAGTTTTCTAAAAGTTTAAAATTATATATTTAAAAAAAACTCAAAATTTTGTTTTTTAAGTTGAATATTATTATTTATTTGGTTGTAGTTTGTAGTATTTAATTGAGCTGTTCAAAAACAGTTTTTAATTTTGAAATTAAAAAAAATCGGTCAACAATAAACTGATAATTATTTCCATATTTTAAAAATTAATGTGAACATTTTAATTAATTTTTCTTTAAAGTTACAGTTTTAAATGCTTAGTTTAAAAGTTGTGCTAAATATTTTTTAAATTAGAAGTTATTAAACAAAATCTTATTTAAAAGTTTAAAATTATATATTAACAAAAAAACTGTTACAAGTTTTAAAATTTAAATATATAAATCAACATTTCTTTTTTACTAAAGTTTAATGTTAATTTTCTTTTCTTTTTTTTTTTTTTGTAGTTGAATTCTTTAATTAAGCTGCTCGAAAGCAGTTTTAATTTTTAAATTATGAAAGAAAATGTTAAAAATATCCAAAATATAAAACAAAACTAATAAATATTACCTTATCTTTAAATTTAATGTGAAAATAATTAGTTTTCTTTAACTAAATGAAAAACATAATCGTTTAAACAAAAAAAAAACAAAACAAAAAAATTTAACAATTTAAAGTGAACATTTCCTTTGTAGTTAAAGTTTTTGATTGTATGGCCTAAAGGGCCGTTTTAAATTTGAAAATTATAAACAAAAAATGTTAAAAAATTCAAACATAAAGAAAAACTAAAAAATTAATTTCTTATATTTTTATAGGCTTAAGTAAATGAATAAAAAATATCGTTCAAGTCATGGTATACATTTATACCATGCGTTCGAGAAATAAGAAATTTTAAACCCAAAATTTTTAATTATAAACAAAATTAAGCTGTTATAGGAATAGCTAAAAATTTAAACAACATTTTCTTAGAGTTTAAAATTATATATTTGAATACAAAACTGTACAAATTTTAAATACAAAAAAAATCTTTTGCATTAAAGTTTAATGTGAATTTATTTGAGTTTTTCAAAAATCGTTTTAAATTTTAAAATTTTAAAAAAATCTCAAATTTTTTTTAAGTTTAATGTGAACATTTAAATGTTTGTTTGTAATTGAAGATTTTAATTGAGACGTTCGAAGGGCGTTTAAAATTTTAATATTATAAAAACTGTTGAAAATGTTAAAAAAAAAAAGTGATAAAAATTCTTTATATTCTTAATTAATGTAGAAACATTTTTTTCTTTCGTTTAAGTCTAAAATAAAAAAACTAATTTAACAAATTTTTTGAGAGATATTTGGGTTAATTTATTTTAAATTAGATGTTTAAAATTATTTTAATTTTTACTTCTATTTTAAGAGTTTAAAATTATATAATTTAAAAACAAAATGTCTCTTGTATTAAAGTTTAATGAAAATATAGTTTATTTTATTTTTTTGTGGTTTTCAAAAAAGGCTTAACTTAAAACAACATTATTTTGTTTCTTTTTCTTAATATAATATTTTTTTTATATTTGGTTGTAGTTTTTTTCATATTATTTTTAGGATCATTTTTCTTAAGTTCTATCTTTTTTTATGTATTTTTTCATTCATTATTGTTAAATGTTTAATATTCGGGGTTAATCTTTTTCACGAATTCCACTTTTATTTTATCATTTTTCCTAGGTTCTTTCTTTTATTTGATTTTGTTTTTATTGTTAAATGTTAATTCTACTTTTTAAATTCATTTTATTTTATTTGTTGTTTTATAGTGTGTTATTTTCGTTTGGTATTTCTAATATTTAATTATTCTAATATTTAAAAATTATCTCAAATTTAATTGTTCTGTATGTATTTTTGTTTTTTTCATTTATGTTAAATGTTTAACATTTAAAGATAATATTTTTTTTTCAAATAAATTTTACTTTTTTTTTAAATTTCATTTTATAATTCTTCCTAAGTTTTTTCTATTATTTTATTTTGTATTTATAGTTAAATGTTTTTTATTTAGTGATAATAATTGTTTTAATTCTAATTTATTCTATCATTTTTGAATTGAATTCTACTTTTATTTTATCATTTTTGAATTCTACTTTTTAATTTTATTTTATATAGTGTATTTTTTCTGTTCGGTATTTCTAATATTTAATGATTCTAGTATTTAAACATTATCTCCAATTTAATTTTTGTTTAGGTATTTTTTTTTTAATTTTATATTTAGGTTTAACATTTTTGTTTAATTCTACTTTTACTTTATAATTTTTCTTTTATTTGATTTTTATTGTTAATTTTTTTATTTGTTGCATTATTTTTTTTGTACAAATTATTCTAATATTAAGTATTTATTACCTGAAATAGTATTATTATTGAGGATATTTTTATAAGCTCCTGCAATGCAATCTTTATCCAAAAATCCTTTCAAACACTTAAAATAGACAATAAAGAAATAATTTCCTTACGTAATTTAGTCGAAAACATAACATAAATTTTACGTAACGTTACGAAAAGCAGCATTATCTTCTATTCCACACTTCAATTAACATATCCTGCAAGATTAGCCAAAATCGGGACACCAGTGTTGAATTATCTAAGTAACAGACAGACAAAATTCCTTCACAACAACCTTCATAAAATACTCAACAAACCCACCCTAAGCCACCAACAGACCAAGAATGCACTACCTGAAAAAAAAAAAAAAAAAAACCGATAGTAACAATCAACCTAAGGAACAACAAAAAACAACAAATCATTATACCTTTAGTCATCAATTCAGATGAATAAATATTTTCGGTTTAAGCTTTAAAGTGCATAATCAGTTGTTTAACCGGTTTCGACTTTTCGTAATGTGAACTGAACGAACGGCAACGAACGTCATGTCAGTCAGTCAGCTAATGAAAAATAAAAACAGACTCTGTTTATATATTATTTTCTTGTAAGAAAAAATAGAAACACCGAGAGACGACGGAGAGAAAGATGAACCTGTCAAACAACATTCATTAGAAGGTTCAACGGATCAACATCGCGAAATTCTACGTATACCAAAATGCGGGTGGATGTGGATGGTTGTGGAAGGGAATGCACTGGAATGGACCGAGTTTGTTAATAAAATTTAGGTCAAAAGTTCATGAATCCTTTCGTTTATGTGCTGCTGCTGAAACACACCCATCTGGAAAATTAGGTCATTTTATTGCATTGCACTGAACTCAAATGCACTGTATATAATAGAGAGTGCTTGCTACATTCAGTAACTACTGCCTGCTTTCTGCAATCATGCCTCCCTTTTCGGTTGTTCGTTTTCTGATTGTTTTCTATACGTGATTGATCGAAAGTAGAAGACTATGATTTTTTGCTTCCATCTCGTAATTGACCGGATATCGACTCTATTTGGTTAGTGTTTAGCTTAAACTTCAAAGAAATTAGTACACACTTTATTGGGTGTTTTTAATGAGCAGTGGTGGAGAAAAATATATCTACATAGATGGTTTGTGATAGCACTCTCACCGTCTGAGTTCGATCCTCAGTGTACACGATAGGTTTTTTCTTTCGTGTGAATAACTCCCCCTTCGAAAGCTCCTTGAAATACCAGAGGAGATATTTAGAGGACGAGGGATAACTAACAACACTGATGTAGAAAAGCAGATAAGCACATAGAAGCAAACATTCCTTAATATCAGTGCTATACTTTTAGCTCATTGTTAAGTGTTGTACCTACACGAGAATACAAAACACTCTTCAGAAAAAAACTTAAATTAAAAAAAAAAAAATAAAAGCCTTCTTTCGTGTGAATAACTCCCCCTCNTAAACTTCAAAGAAATTAGTACACACTTTATTGGGTGTTTTTAATGAGCAGTGGTGGAGAAAAATATATCTACATAGATGGTTTGTGATAGCACTCTCACCGTCTGAGTTCGATCCTCAGTGTACACGATAGGTTTTTTCTTTCGTGTGAATAACTCCCCCTTCGAAAGCTCCTTGAAATACCAGAGGAGATATTTAGAGGACGAGGGATAACTAACAACACTGATGTAGAAAAGCAGATAAGCACATAGAAGCAAACATTCCTTAATATCAGTGCTATACTTTTAGCTCATTGTTAAGTGTTGTACCTACACGAGAATACAAAACACTCTTCAGAAAAAAACTTAAATTAAAAAAAAAAAAATAAAAGCCCCTTGAAAAATAATATCAACCGCCAACACCCTTCAAATTCGCTCAAAAAATCCAGTCAGTCAATTTCAATGTGCAATGTTCAACAGTGGGCGATAACAAAAACGAAAACTCGTTTTTATATCATTTGTCCAAAACAGTAGATCGATCTTGGCTGACTGCTTTGTTGAACGTTGTTAACGTTAGTTAAGAACGTACATACAAAAGGTAGGTAATAATCTTTAGGATGTTTGGTTAGCCTTGAACGTGTTCAGTCGTGGAGTTTATATAGAAATGCCTGCCTGCCTTACCTTTTATGATCTAATCATGCAAATAAAAATGACAACTTAGGGAAAAGAATGTGATCATCTTCAGCTTCTTGGAGTTGGTAGGGGGTAATGGTTGGGGTTCGTTCGAGGTATCTTCTCAAATGGAATTATTCTTTTCAAGTCTGAACATTTTATTTCATAAGATTCTACCGAAGATGACAACATTATGAAAGATGATCTTTGCTTTGTAAAGGTGAAGCGTCAGTTCGACCGTCCTGTTTTTTTTATTTTCTCAGGAAAATGGGAAAAAGTTGCTTACTAATTATATAATCGTTGATGGATGAAGTGAATGACAATTCAAAATTGAATTCAACGAATGGTAATTATTGCGTTGTTGCCTTTTGAAAAAAACATACACCAAACACTTGTTCAATTACGTAAGGCAGATTTGCTTTGCTTGCTTGATGATGATCACTTGTAATGAGTGTTTGATAAGAGGATTAGGTAAATTATTTTAATTTTTGTCGGTTATAGAAAATTTGTAGTTTTTACTTTTAGAAAGCTTGCTTTTTGTTTTATTTTACTGTTTCTTTGACATTAAAGTTTGTATAGTAATTTTCAAAAAAAGCAGTTGAGAATTATACGAGTATAGAATGAAGAAAGTGGCAAGTGCTTTGAATTTTCTAATCATATAAAGGCTTGGAATTTTACGAGATCAAATATAACATAAAACAATGTCTTCTTTTTAGTTTTATATAATAATTTCTGCGAAATAAAAGTTTGAATAGTAATTTTCAATTAGAGTGGTTGGGAATTATACGAAGAGAAAAAATAAAGGGGCAAATGTTTTATATTTTCCTATTATATCTTAAATCTAAGAAAGATCTTAAATTTTCTGAATTAAAATAAACTTGCTTTTAGTGTTATATAACAATTTCTGAGAAATTAAGGTTTAAATAGTAATTTTCAATAAGAGCGGGTGGGAATTATGCGAAGAAAAAAAAATTAAGTTCCATAATATTATTAAATTAAGGAGGGTTTGGAATTTTACTAGTTAAAATATTACATAAACCAATGTATTCTTTTTAGTTGTATATAACTATTTCTGCGAAATAAAAGTGACTTCCATAAATAGTAATTTTAAATAAAAGGCGTTAGGAATTATAGAAAGTGAATATTTTCCACAATTTTATTTAAGTAAGGAAGGTTTTTCCTTTTAAGAGTTAAAATATAACAAAAAACAACAATGTTCAAATTGTAATTTTCAACAAGAGCGGTTGGGAATGTTTCGAAGAGGAAACAAAAAGTGTTGGTATTTCCCATAATTTTATACAATTAAAAGCGGTTTCGAAATTCACGAGTTTGAATATAATATAAAATAATGTGTTCTTCTTAGCTTTATATAACAATTTCTAAGAAATCAAAGTTTAAATGCAGTAAAAAGTAATTTTTCGGAAATTAAACGAATAGAAAAAATAAAGTGATTTATATTTTCCATAATATTATGGCCATATATGCAATTAAGGAAGGCTTGGAATTTTACGAGTTAAAATATAATCACCCAGAGAAAAAAGTGCTGATTTTTATCACTTTTAAAATGTGTAAGAAATCAGCACTTTTTGGCTAAAAATTAACACAAAGTGCTGATAGTTTTTTGGATTTAGCCATTTTAAATTGTTAAAAAGTGTGGATTTTTGGAATTTAACAACTTAAAATTGTTAAAAATTCACATAAAAGTTCGGATTTTTAGCACAAAGTGAAGGGTGCGCTCAGTACACACTTTGTGTTAATTTTCCGCACTTTTTTTTCTAAATTTTAGCATTTTTTTCTCTCGGTGATAAAACAATATCTTCTCTTTAATTATAAATTTTAATCAAAATTGTTGCAAATTATAAACTGAAAATGCGAAGTGTGTATACCCTACATATTTTAGGACAGTTCAAAATGTAAAATTAATTCACATATTTCCTTTGATGAATTTTTACACTCGAAATAAGTATGCTACACATTTTAAGGATAAGGAAACTACATATTGTTTTGAGTGGATTATATATTTTATTTGTGCAGTATACATATTCTGCTCATGCTGCACGCATTTTACTGATGACAATTTAAACATTTTTGAATTGAATTCAACATTTTATATATTTCAATGAGTTAGAAACTTTTGAGCTATTGTTACATGAACAGAAAAATATATATGATTTGTCTCTAAAAAATTCGGGAGGGAAATTTGACTGTATAGACAGTTTTAGTAATAAGATCCCTGCTTGAGGAAAACCTAGAAGAGATACAACAGTAAAACATAGCATTCTATTCTACTGTTCCTTAGCTCTCGCTAATTTTAATTATAAATTAACATAAAATTAGATGCGAATTATACGAATGTAATAAATTAATTTTAAGAAACTTTATTCTTTCACTGTCATTGTCTGTTGTGTCCGTTGGTTCAAGGAAAGTTGGGAGTTTTAAGAGTAGAAAATATTATATAAAACAATATCTTCTTTTTAACTATAAATTTACATCAAAATTATTGCGAATTATACGAATGTAATAAAGTGATTAAGGCTTACTTTGATTTATATTCAACATTTTATAAAAATATAGATGCTTAGGAAGGCTTTTTAATGCTCGACAAATATATCATAAGTCAATGTTTTATTTTTGAATTATAAATTTAAATCAAAATTGTGGCGAATTATATGAGTTCAGCTAAATGTTTGTTAATTTGTTCTTTGATTGCGATTGAGTGTTCTGTAATGGGTATTTTTTTGGGTGTCGAAGGGAAAGTTATTATACATTTAATAAAAATATTGATGTTTATGGAAGTTTTTGAATTTTACTACAATATATAATTTCACACAAAATAATTTACCTCTAGAAAAGTACCCCAAATATCCAGTTCTCAAATACGCATAGGCATTTCTCTTAATTTCAAGCGCAATCAATTTTCAAACCCAACAATGATCATTCAATTTCCAGAGTATTTCATTCGGGATAGAGAAACATTCGTAATTGATTTTGAATTCTTCGTCTTTGAATATTTGTTGATGAACAAGACAAGACATTTGACAATAATAAGGTTATTTATTTTATGTGTATAAATTTACATCAAAATAGCTGCGAATTATACGAATGTAATAAAGATTAGCGAACTTCTTCTTTGAGATTGGCTGTTTTGTGGTATAACTCTTCCGATCTGTCGGGAATTTATATAGTATATCATGAAGCAATGTTTTCTTTTTAATAATAAATTTACATCAAAATTGTTGCGAATTATACGAATGGTTTTTTTTTGAAAACCTTTTATATATTTTTGCTCGACATGTGAGATGAAGTTTTCCACTACCAAGTTCCCTCTAAATTATAAATACTAAGTAAAGCACCCTTCAATTACCCTCAATGCAAATCAAGCAAAACTCTACAACGCAAAAAAAACTAACTACAACTAACAATCCCTTCCAAACGACCTCGATCAGATGTGAAGATCTCACTCGTAATATGTGCTTTGCGATAACAAGATGAAAGGTTGGTTTGGTTAGGTTCAAGTGCTCAACCCATGTATTACGTATGTAAATCAGAGTGTGTTCTAGTTCTCGTGTAGGCGATTGTCATTGCTCACACCATTCTTCTTAGCCAGAATAGCTTGAGCAAATATGTACAAAAGGTAGTTTCAAGAACAAAGAACATTGGAAAAGGTGTAAATGAAATACTTTTATGGCAAAAAGAACGAAATAAGAAAAAAAAAAAAACACAACTACAAAAAAACAGATAGAAAGATAAGAACTTAGTCATCGAAGGTATAATAATTTCAATGATCAGAGAATCTTATATTTATCACGTAGATTGACGATAAGATTTGGAATGCGGAAAGTTCATTAGCCAATGACAGCTTCAAAGTTATTATCGGACCGGCATTTCCAAAAGGAAATTTACGCATCATCATGACTTCCAGTTCTCTTGGGAATTCTCAATAGTTTTTTGTCTTCTTTTTCCAATCAAATAAAACCAACTCCCTGGGGCGTTATCTATTTAGTGTGATATTTTCGGTGAGTTCAAGGGCAGCTTCTAGATTTTTAGTTCAAGATTTTGTTCGAAACACTTGTAGTCATGAGAACACTTGTTCACCTGATTATATTTGCTAGAAATATTTACAAGGCTGTAAAATGTCATGCTCGTTTTCATATCTCATATCGAGCGATTTTAGTTTGTTTAACACTTTAGGTTAGCAGAGTCTAGTCTATAGTCTTAGTTCTATACGATTATAAGGTAAAGTGATATGACGAATATTGTTCTGAGTGAGTAATGTTAACATACTCGGTAGAATTACAGTCGCAATTTCGTGTTTTGTTGAAAAAAATTCAGATAATCAATTGTCTTGATTACACAAAAGAGCTTAAAAACTCACAAAAACGTTTCAAAATTGTTGTTAACTTTGTTCTTTTTTTATTGATAAATTTTACACAGAAAAAAAACGTAGGATGTTTGGTATTTGGAGCATTTTTAATGAAGATTTTCCATTCGTAAAATTCGCAACAATTCTTTGTTAAAAATACACTTTAGTTTTTTATAATTGTTTCGGTTTTTATTTCGAATTTGTTAATTTATTTAAAAATGGAAGGCTTTTACTAAGATTTACTTTTTGTTTCGTTCTTACATTCAAAATTACAACATGAAGTAGAAAAAATCTGAGAAATCTTAACAAAAATCAAAGTCGATAACAAGAAATGTCTGGTTTTTGAAATCCATTCAAAATTATAAGAAGCATTAAGATAGTTATAAAATTGGTCAATAAAGACAAAGAAATTGTTTCGAAACGTAATTTTTAAGGAACTAAAAAAATGGCATTCATAAAATTCACAACCATTCTTTAGCAAAAATACACTTTCGGAGAAAGCACAGAAGGAATAAAGATTTTAGTTTCGTGTTTTTTGTTTTTACTTCAAATTTCTTATTTTTTGAGTCTTTTAAAGTATTTGAGAAAGTTTACATTCATTTTTAAAAAGATCTCCTCTTAAGCTTCGAAGAAATCAAAATTATTATTGATACATTTTTCAAGGAAAAAAATTAATTCTAAATTATAAGACACATTAAAATAGGATAAGGAAAAAATTAAATCTTGAAAAGGAAACTTTAATAATAATAATAATAATAATAAAAATAACAATAATGATGATAATAATAATATCTCATCTTTATATATATATATATATATATATTATTTTTTATAATGTTTATATATTATTTAAAAAAATAAGAAATTAATTAATACTTCCATTTTTCCCCTTAATTTATATTTTTTTGTTAAATAGGGTGTAAAATGAATTTAATTAAAATCTTAAAATAAACTAAAAAACTAAAAAAAACTAAATCACTTCCATTTTTCCCCTTAATTTATATTTTTTTGTTAAATAGGGTGTAAAATGAATTTAATTAAAATCTTAAAATAAACTAAAAAACTAAAAAAAACTAAATCACTTCCATTTTTCCCCTTAATTTATATTTTTTTGTTAAATAGGGTGTAAAATGAATTTAATTAAAATCTTAAAATAAACTAAAAAACTAAAAAAAACTAAATCACTTCCATTTTTCCCCTTAATTTATATTTTTTTGTTAAATAGGGTGTAAAATGAATTTAATTAAAATCTTAAAATAAACTAAAAAACTAAAAAAAACTAAATCACTTCCATTTTTCCCCTTAATTTATATTTTTTTGTTAAATAGGGTGTAAAATGAATTTAATTAAAATCTTAAAATAAACTAAAAAACTAAAAAAAACTAAATCACTTCCATTTTTCCCCTTAATTTATATTTTTTTGTTAAATAGGGTGTAAAATGAATTTAATTAAAATCTTAAAATAAACTAAAAAACTAAAAAAAACTAAATCACTTCCATTTTTCCCCTTAATTTATATTTTTTTGTTAAATAGGGTGTAAAATGAATTTAATTAAAATCTTAAAATAAACTAAAAAACTAAAAAAAACTAAATCACTTCCATTTTTCCCCTTAATTTATATTTTTTTGTTAAATAGGGTGTAAAATGAATTTAATTAAAATCTTAAAATAAACTAAAAAACTAAAAAAAACTAAATCACTTCCATTTTTCCCCTTAATTTATATTTTTTTGTTAAATAGGGTGTAAAATAAATTTAATTAAAATTTTAAAATAAACTAAAAAACTAAAAAAAAACTAAATCACACCATACACCAACCAACTACCATATTTAAAATAATATAAATATATAATTAATACTTATTTTTTTAATAACAATTAAATTGATAGCAAAATGAATATTTATTCATTCATAAAAATAAAAATTATTTGTAAAAAAAAAATATCGAAAAAATAAATATTATCTTTATATAAAAAGGTATTTGGAGCATTTTTAATCAATTTATTTCTTTAGTAAAATTCGCAAACATTATTAGTCAAAAATACACTTTAGATTTTTTTGATAATTTCTTCTGTTATACCTTTAAACTCTTTAATTTCCTAATAACTTGACATCTTTTACTAAAATTTATTCCATTTTTATCATTCTTACATTCAAAATTACAACATGAAGTCAAAAAATCTTCGAAATCTTAACAAAGATAAAAGTCGATAGACAAAAAATGTCCTGATTTCGAAATCCCT
>JXPG01062042.1:0-11329 GCA_001015175.1 Megaselia abdita | reverse complement strand
TTGAAAAATTAAGAATAATACATTTTGTTTCATGAGAACTAAAAATTTTGAGATTTGAATTCGACTTTTGATTTTGTTTTTGAAAAAGTATCGAATCTTTGTTTTTCTTGTAAGAAAATAATTGATTATAACAAGATCACAAAATTTCTCTTTTGAAAAAAAAGAACATATTTTTTTAACGAGATTTTTATTATTTTTACTTTGTTTTCTGAGGTACTTTTTGTTCAGTTTTAAATGAGATATTTTTTTATATGAATTTTAAAAATGCTGGTGAAATGAACTATAATTGTAATTTCTGGAAGTTTCTAAAAAACACTGTTATATTGAGCTGCTCATAAATTCTGTCTATTTTTGCTATATAAAATATAGCAAAAAGTACATCAGAGAGCAAAATGAAAAAGAATTTAAATTTTCTTAAAAATCATTTGATTTATTACAATATCTTGTGAATTTATTAAGGACATTATGAGGAATTATTAGAAATGTTCTCTCAGTGATTGCTCAACCTCTTTTTTATTTTATCAAAAAGCATGGCTTATAATTAAATCAAATATTTATTTCTATTTAAATAACATAAGTTTTTTTTTTCTTGACCTAATATAAAAAAAAAAAAACGTTTTTAAACACATGATTTATTTTAGATTTCCTAAACCCAATCAAAATTATTAAACTAACTTTTAAGAAAACTAAATATTTAAACTTAAAAATAAATAAACTTAAGACGAGTACTTTTTGTGGAATTCTAATAAATCAACAAATTAATAATTAAAAACTTCAAAAATCTTCCTCATCACAAAAACTGAACATAATATTTGAATTATGCAAACAAAAAATATGCGAGGAATAAAAAAATATGATTAAGTACGTCATTTTGATTAAAAAGAGCTTTAAAACTAAATACACACAATCATTTATACAACAAATTAATGATAAAAATTTAAAAAGAAGTGTGTTATAAAAAAGTGTTTAATAAAATAAATTTCCAGATACATTTCTGGTTTTAGTCTAAGTTAATATTTGATATTTTTTTGTAGGACATATTTTAAATATAAAATTCATTCACATATTTCATTGATAAATATTATACATTCAAAATAAGTGTTCTACATATTTTAATACTGATCAGGAAAATACATATTGTTTTTAGTGTCAGTTATTTTATTTGTGCTGTAGATACTCTCTTTATACTGCACACAATTTATGGTTAAAAATGTACACATTTTAATTGTTGTTAATATTTCACATATTTCTATATAACTCAAATATTTGGTCTTTTTAATAAAATTTGTTTAATACAAATAAGTAGTTCACGTCTCTCAATTAAAAATTGCTTTTTTGTTCTAGTAAAATTTCTCCTGTGAACGATAAAAATATTATCCTTCCTAAACAAGAGCAAACTTTTGGAAAATATAACAAATTTTACTCTGAGTTTAATAAAATACATTCTAAATGGAAATAAAATCTTTTATGATTTCTATCTTTTTTTAAGAAAAGTGTTTATGTTCAATACATCAGAATTGGTCATTTTATAGAATTCCAATAGAGAAAAAATTCATTCTGATATTTAGTTTTTCTCCGATAAAGTTTGTATCTTTTTAGTGTGTATTGTATATGCATTTATCTCTTTCTAAGTAAGTACGCAAGTTTAAAAATGTATGATGTAAAAATAAATTTATAAAAACTNATAAAATCAATGTCAACTTTGTTTATTACAAAAAAAATATTCACATCTCTCAATTAAATTGTTCTCTGTTTCTAAGTAAGGAAATTCAACAATGGACTAAAAATAAAAATCTTAATTTCTTAATAAGTATGTTTTTTGTAAACTCCCAAAAACAAAAACAAATGAATGTAAAAAAAAACAAGGAAGAATTCAATGAAAACCCTTTAAAGAAAATATTATATTATATATTANAAGAAAATATTGTATATGTTAACCAGAACAAAGAATTTCAAAGCCAATAATTGACTCTCAAAAATTAAATAAATAATATACTAAATTAAAATAATAAAAGTTACAAAAACTAATTTTCATTATTATAATTCAGTTGAAAAAGTTCAAGCAATATTCCAAACTAAAATTAAAATATGTAAAAGCTTTTGAAAAAATTATGAATCCTTTTATGCTTCAAAAGTTATTCTTCAGGGACCATAAATTAAATACACTCTTTAAGCAAATTAAGAACACATTCTTCATTTATATAAAAATGTAAATCACAAAAAAATAACAATATTCTAAAGTAGGAAAACTGAAAGAACCTCAAGGGTGAAGGACTTCAATTAAATAAGTGTGGAATGTTTAATAAGGATATGATTCTAGAAAATTGGTTGTATATACACGTGACATAAGGGCTTAAAATATGAGTAAGTAAATTATAAAAAATATTATGCCCAAACCTCCTACGAAAACTAGAAGATGTGGTAGAAATGATGAAGTAGGCTTAAATAAAACAAATACATTTCGTTCGTTTGCGGGTTATATAAATTGGTATTTTGAAATCAAGAACGAATATTTCCATTTGTTTGAATTTGGTTTTCTTCTTCTTTTTTGACTAAAGTTATCATAAATTATCATCGCTTTCGGTGAATATAAAGCCCCCTTCACTCAAAAACTTTAAATTTCTCAAGATACACAAACTAAATATTCAGAATCCTACTTAGCAGAGAAAATTCTACAGCAAATGTTGTATGTAAGGTTCNTAAAAAAAAAAAAAAACAATTTATTTAATAGAATAATATTTGTTTCACAAAAAAAAATAAAAGAATTTTGTTTGTATCTACAAGTTTTCAGATACTCTTCTGATCCGNAAAAACTTTAAATTTCTCAAGATACACAAACTAAATATTCAGAATCCTACTTAGCAGAGAAAATTCTACAGCAAATGTTGTATGTAAGGTTCGCCCTAGCTGAAATATTCAAAATATACCTCTTTAAAAATTATTATATAAGCTTAGAAAGAAAATTTCTTACTAAAAATTCTAACGCGTGTAACAACTACACAAATAAACTACCTGTATATTTTAATATCGCTGAAATTTAACAGAGAAAATTCAAATATATAACAATTATTAAAGTGTTTTATTAAGACGAATTATTGTCTCCTGTCAGGACAGCCAAGACGATTTCAATCATTAACTTCGAAAAACAATTTTTTAAATGTAAAACCCTTATGACTTGAATCTTAAAAAATGAAACCTCTTAAGAAAGAGGTGTATTGACATCATAGCTCTCCTTCACAGAACAAAGATTCGGATAATCCGGATTAACCCCAGTTGAACACTCAGAAGCAGCTGGTCCAGACCTATAAATTCTACGTTCGATCACATTAGTATGAGAATAATCACAGGCGGTTGTAAAAGTTTTGTAAACTTTTCCGTCCATATTTTCTGAAGATATCACAGAAGCGCATCCAACCCATATTGAAAGCTCATGGATCATTGCGGTGAAGTGACCGATTGCAGGTCCACTAGAAGAAGCAAAACTATTGATTTTGCTCATATCGGAGTCTTTATATTCATCAAACCACATTTCTATTTGTTTTTGAATCAAATTTCCTATTTCTTCATTAGAACCGTACCACCAATTCTTGGCCAGATTTTGACCAGCCCATTTGAAATTATTTGTATTTCGACATTTATCGTGTTGGAATTCGCAGGTTTTGACGTTGAGACCAGCCAGGTAAGCTAGCTCATCATCCCATTGAACAGTTCCCATTCGAACAGCTGAGGAATGCTTAGGAATTTGTCCTCCAGCAACTTTGTTACGCTTCTCGTTGTGAGATTCAATAATCAAGTTTTTGTAAGGAGTGAGATCTATGAATTCTGCATCATTTGGGCACGATCTTGACATTTCCTAGGGAAAATATAGTTTGAAAGGTTTTAATATTACCACAAAAACTTACTCCTTTGTTGTTGCATCCTATGTGATGTGAGTTTTCACGACAGAGCTCTTTTTGACAGTAGTCAGTGCTGGAAACTTGGAAAATAAGACACAAAAATACTAATAACCTCATTTTTGAACTTGGGGTGGTTGTGAAGGCTTTATATCGGAAGCTTATCAACAGGCAAGAATTTTTAATTTCAGTAATCTAGTGAAACTAATGAAAACTTCAAATTACTTAATTAGGTTTTTGTAATAATTTATAAATTTTAATGAAAAATGTGGATTTTTATGGATTATTTAAAACAATTAAAGGGTTATTGTTTTATATAGTATTTTTTGAACTGAAGTGATAATTTAAAAAAAGAATATTATAAAATTATTAAAAATATAAAAATTAAACAAAATATTTGAAAAATTCCAAATGAAACGAAAATATACAAAGTAATATAAAAATAATAAATTTATTAAAGTACAAATATAAAAATACATAATTATACAAAATTATAAAAAAATATACAAAAATTATAAAAAAATATACGAAAATATTCTAAGCTAAAAAACCAAACAAGCAATTAGAAAAAAATATGCAAAAATTAAAACAAAAAAAATCAAAAATTAGCAAAAAATTTAAAGTTAAAAGATAGACAAAAAATATGTAAAAATATACAAAAATAAAAAAAAACGTTCAGAAAAGTATAAAAAAATATATATAATACAAAAAAATTATACAAATATATGCAAAAATAAAAAGAGTACATTAAATTCAAAAAAGTATACAAAAATATATTAGAATTTCACAAAAATATAGAAAAACATAAAAAATACACAACACTAAACAAAAATATTTAAAAAATTCCAAAACATACAAAAATATTCAAAAATATATAAACAAATTAAAAAAGTATACAAAAAAAAAACAAAAAAATATACCAAATATTTAAAAAATTCTAAAACATACAAAAATGTTAAATAAAAAACTATACAAAAATTGAAAACAAAAAAACTACGAAAATTCGCAAAAATATATTAAAGTTATATTAAAATATAAAAAAAATATATGAAAATACAAAAATCAAATAAAATTATACAAAAATACAAATAAATATAATGAAGTTAAAAAAATATATACAAAAAAAATTAAAAAATATAAATATATAAAATATTTAATTTACACAATTTTATTAAAATTCCAAAACATTCAAAATTATATAAAAAAAATAATAAGAAATTATACAAAAATATATAAAAGTTCACAAAAATATACTAAGCTGAACAAAAAAATATATAGAGATGTACAGAACTAATTTAAAACTTTAAAACATACAAAAAACTATAAAATTATAAAAAAATATATAAAAATTATCAAATATAAAAAACAAAAATTAAAAAAAAATCCAACAAATAAAAATAAGTATTCAAAAATACACAAAATACATAAAAATATATAAAAATTAAAAAAAATATATAAAATTATAAAAATTACATAAAGACATACAAGAATATATAAAAGTTCACAAAAATATACAACATTTTAAAAAAACTATACAAAATTATAAAAAAAATAAATAAAAATAATAATAAAAGTTATTCAAGAATATACCGAAATTCACAAAAATATACTAAACTAAACAAATTATGAAATTATACAAAAAAAAAAAACACAAACATTTTAAAATTATACAAAGATATATAACAAATACATAAAGATATACTAAATAACTCCAAAACATACAAAAATATATAAAAATAAAAAAAAAAAACAATCCATCAAATTAAAAAAAAGTATTCAAAAATATACGAAAATACATAAAAATATATAGAAATATTTTTTTCTTTAAAGTATACACACTCACTCAAATATGGATGTTTTGATTATAATTTTGTTAACTGCATCCAACTCATGGTTATGAAACCCATAATATGGACAGCCACGGATCGGTTCATAATTATGGACTAAGCATCCATATTATAAACGGAGCATCCATTAATATGATCGAAAAAATATCTTTCTTACTCTTTCTAATGACGGTTAAAAATCGTTAACAATTTGAACTTCTTCTTTCTCATTGGCTGCAGAAATTCTCGTTAATTCTTATTGGTTCGAACAAATGTAAACACACTTTATTATAAGCGACATGTCCATGATTACGTATCGAGCCATTACTGATGGGATGTCTATAAACACTTCTTTGAGTGCAACAAATATAAAAATATATATATATTAAAAAACATATACAAAAATGTATAAAATTATAAAAATTACACAAAGATTTACAAAAATATTTTAAAAATTACAAAACATACAAAATTTCAAAAAAATACTAAAATATACTAAACTTAACATATAAATATACAAAACAAAAAAAAACTTTAATATATAAAAGTATAAAGAATACGCAAAGATATACAAAAATATTTAAAAAATTCCAAAACATTCAAGAATATACAAAATTATACAAAGATATATAACAATTAAAAAAAATATATATTAAAAAAAAATATATAAAAATATACTAAGGTCATACAAAAATATTCAAAAACATACAAAATTATAAAAAATATAAACACATATAATACACAAAGAAATATAAAAACATTTTAAAAATTCTATAAAATACCAAACTAAACAAAAAAATTACAAAAATATATAACAGTTTAAAAAAATATATAAAAATATACAAAGCAAAATTATACAAAAAGTATAAAAATATTCACAAAAATATATAAAAATATTTTTAAAAAAATTCAAAACATGCAAAAATATACAAAATTATGAAAAAAAAAATATAAAATTTGTTCAAAGATATTAAAAAAAAAATGATATTAAAATATTTCACAAAAAAATATAAAAATATACTAAAACTATAAATAATTACAAAAATTATATAAAAATTAAATAAAATTATACAAAAATTAAATAAAATCAAACAAAAATTAATTAAAGTTATACAAAAATATTTAAAAAAATAAGAATTTAAAAAATTACATGTTTTTTTGTTATTTGCATAATAATTTCAATTTTCCACCCAAAGAATCAACAGATACAAATGTAAACCAACAGGAAACTGAAACACCCTATACATTCCACAACTCAAAGAATAAAAAAAACCGACCCTTTTTAACAATAAAACTTTATTTATTGAGTTTAAAAATGTCCCTTTGAAAAGCGAATTTCGAATATCGATTGGAATCGAAACTGGAAATTCAAAAAGTAATTGGCAATAATTTGAAAGTTTCCCATCGTATAACATGAACCAATGAAATCCTCCCTTAATTTAAAATTAGCACAATCAAGTCAATTTCCGTCAATAAAACATCCAATCAGTTTTCTGAGTTTTGACCCTTATTATATATATATCCCTGACTTGCAATATCCTGACTTCACACCTAACTAACCCTTCGACCTCAATCGTCTCCCACTGTCAATGAGTGAGAGTACAAAAGTAATAACACAATGTAATCTGTCGTTGTCGTTTTCTTCAGTTCTCGCAGTTCTCGTAATGAAGCATTATGCAACACATTTTCATTAGACAAAAGTCGACTTTTTTTCCCCTTCGTCTTTTCTTTAGTTCACCTTACAATACTGTATCTACAAGATTGTAACTGCGGAAAGTGAAGATGCGAACACAACTTTTTGTTTGTTTTCCTTGGAACAAAACACACCTGAAGTATTTCATTTTCAGTTCTTTATATTTTTTTGTTCAGAAATTTCTTTCCGTCTTTTGTTTTACTCCGAAAACATTTCGATTTTATTGGTTTTTCAGCTTTGTGTTGGGAAATATGTTCTATGATGTGAAGAGGGTTTGAGTTGGATTTCATGTAACTTTTTTTATTAATTTTTTGCAGTAGTGTTGAATATTTTGTTTGAAAGGTGACAGGTATTGGGAGGTTTGATGGACTTCTTAGTTATCATTGTATAATGATAGAGATTCTTTGGCTTTGATTTATATTTAATTGAAAAGTTGAGAGGAATTCGTGCAAAATAAATTAATCAATTAGAAAGGAACTAAAAACTGCTGGAAATAAGAAGAAAATATAAGAATTAAGCGAGATGAGTTTTGAAAGAAACAAGAATTATTTGTAATATCATAAAATTTAACTCTTTTAAAAATAAAGCTTGAAGTCTCAATCTAGAACTTGTAAGTTTTCATCAGCATCTTTGGAGTACATCAACTTCTTGTGGACAATGACCTTTAGTTATCTTAATATTCTCTTTGCTGCCAACCAGTGTTCCTTTCCTTGACATTCTTTGTATCTGCTTAAATACTTAACAGCGTAAATTATATCAGGTCTGTTGTTTCTGACTAAGAATAAGAGGCTTCCAATATCCTTTTGTTCAGACTTGTGAAATTGTGTCTCAAATGGTGTTAATATTGAGTTACAATCCTGCATCTTCAGCGAATATAAGTATCGTATGTATTTTCTTGGAATACCAGCTTTCTCATCTCTAATGAGACATATTACAAGGTCGCCTTTCCAAGATCTCCCATATCGGAAAATGATATCAGATTTTTCTTGAATGATTCACATCACTCGTGAAAATCATACAATCATCTACATAAACTTTCAGCATAAGCAACTTTGATTAAATTATCCCATAGTACAGACACGAATCACTTTTGGAATGCTTTAAACCCATTTTCTTGAATGAATTATTCATACTCTAGACGATTGTTTTAATCCGTAAATGGATTTCTTCAGATCTTCTTTGATGAAATCCTTCCGGCTCATTGATATATATTTATTTTGTTAACTCCAATTGCAAGAATACTGGTACTGCATTAATTTTAAATATCTCTAGTTTATTTATTAAGCTGCCATTGTTAAGAGAAAATACACAGGAACAAATCGAAAGAACAGAGGTTTCGATAGCTTTCCTTAGATTATATCATTCTTCAATGGTACCTTTTTTGTACGGTCTTCTTTCACAGATCTGAATCAGAACTGTTAGTTGCATAAGCGAAGTTAAAGGATGTCTATTCCACACAATCATCAATGGTCTGGTCTTCTGATTTCTTAGTGATTTAAAATATATTACATCATAACATTTCATGAACGTTTTTTTCGAGACGATCAGTAACACTTACTTACTTACTTACTATTTTCACAGTAACAAATCAAGACAAGCTTAACAGATTTTGTATAAATCTTTCCATGTTTTTCTTTAGGAAATGTACTTATACTAAGGTTTCTAAAGTTCTTCAAAGACTGCAGTCGACACTTTAACTTGTTACAATAGATTTATTTAAATTTTACTAAAAAAAATTGTAAAATTTTACTACAAAACATTGTTAAATTTTACTAAAACTTAAAATAAAGATGACTTAGTAAAATTTGCTAAAAATAGCACACATTTTGTTAATGAAGTATTGATATATTAGTTTATTTAGATAATGTTTAATTTTTAATTTATAATTTATAAAGCTCTTATGATTGTAATAAAAAATATTGCAAAATTTTACCATAAAACATTTTTTACTAAAATTTTAATAAAAATGATTTAGTAAAAGTTACTAAAAATAGCCAAACATTAAGAGCTAAAATTTCTTCAGCTTTTCTGTTGACTAATCAACTTAAATTTAGTTTTCTTTGAGTGCATTTTCTTCTTCGTTTTGGACTAGAGTTCGTGGCTTAAGTCTTGTTTGTTTGGCGATCCTGCCAAGGTTCAAATATTTCCCTCATAAAACTATTTTAAGAGTGTCTTAGTAAGATTTTTTTTTCTGGTAAGACTTTAAATATGTTGTGTGCCTTAACTATCTGAAGATCTTGGAGTTAAGCCCAATTGTGTATTGAAAATAACGCTTCCTTTTGCAATGAAGATACCCGAAAAATAACATAACCAAAGAATTCTAAAATACCCAATAAATAACCGTTATCTACAATCATTACATTATAACGTTATGTTATGTCTGGTTTGTTTCAATATTTATTAAAAGTTTGAATCATGAAGCTTTGAAATTTTACAACATTAATAAAACAAAGAAAATGTTTTTTTTTTTACTAAATTTTAGAAAAAAAAATTAAAAAAGATATTTTTATAGCTTTTAAAATATTCGAATTTAATTATTTTTTTATTGAAACTTTAGAATTTTAAACTTTAATAATATAACAATCCATTGTGTTTAAATGTTTTATTTTTTTCTTAACTTTGAAAAAAAAAAACGTGAAATAAAAAAATGTTCTAAAACAAAAAAATACGAAATTTAAATACTAAAAAAATATTTAAGATAACTTTTTAATTTCAAGGTTATCGGAATTCATAAATATTGATTTTTGCGTTTCATTATAAATATAAAATTAAAGAAAAAAACAATATTAAATTTTTAATTTTTGTTTTTCTAAATTAAACATGGATTATTAACTTTCAAATATATGAAATTAAACAAATTTGAATATGGTTGATTAAACTTTAAGAAATTTGTTTTTAACAATATGGGTATTGTTGGACGGAGAATTTTCAGAAGAATCCAAAAATACTTGTATAACAAAAATTCTAAAGCTAAAACGATAGAAAAACTAATTAAAAAAAACAAGGAAAATATCTTAACAATTAGAGAATCAATTGCAATTAATATTATTAAAAATTGGGAAATTTAGAAAATTCAGAAATATTCTACTACAATAAAATATAAATCATAAATATTTGAGAAACAGTTTAAAATTTAAATTTATTACGAAATAAAATGTAAATAAATTCAGAAAAGCAATAAATACCCTACATTATTTTTTTGTTTTAAATCAGAAATATTCTAATGCAATATATTAAAATATAAATACATAATTTTAATCAATTTAAACAATCAACAAAAATTAAAAAAAAAAAAAAAACATCAATAAATAAAAAATAGTATTTTCAGAAATCGTAATAATAAGAACAATAAATAAAATAAATAATAAAACAAAAAGATTACATTAGAAACAATAACATTTAAATAATTAACAAAAATATAGAAATCGCAAAATAGAGGAAAAAAAGTTGAGTGTCGAAAAAAGTACAGAACATTTCAAATTAATTCAATTTTTATTTATCATAATCGAAATGTTTAAAAATTGAAAAAAGTATTTAAAAAAACGGAAATATTAACATTTTAAATAAAATGTTTAGTGAAAAAAAAGAAAACAAATATTTAAAAAAAATATAAAATTTTAAAATTTAGAAAAACAAAATGTTATCCCAAATGAATATTTGAAAATGAACATTTTTAACACTTTTCAAATCCAAAAACGTAATGTTTAATTATTAATTTTATCTTATAAAACTTTAGAATTCTAAAGTTTCAAAATTTCTGTAAAATAAAGTCCTCAATGCTTTCTTTTTGTATTTATAATATTCTATGAAGCTTAATTTCTTAACAACATTATTTTATATGTTTCTTTTTTTTAAGTGTTTGGTTTTCGAGGATTTCTAAAATTAGTTTTACTTTATTATCTCTCAATTTCTAAAAT
>JXPG01061853.1:0-19947 GCA_001015175.1 Megaselia abdita | reverse complement strand
CTGAAGGTTTTATCGCTGGAAAAGTAAAGCAAAGTAAGTATTGCCCGGTGAGCAAGCATATGAAATATCTGGGGGTATTGGGCAATGACGAATGTATTTTTTGTGAAGACTTCTGTGCAACGGATAAAAAAAGGATATTCCACATCTATTATGTGAGTGCGAAGCTTTTTGCAATAGAAGATTCCGCATAATAGGTAATCCCTTTCCAGGAGAGGATGACTTACCTACTATCGGTAATAAAGACTTGGTGAATTTCTTCAAGGTATTAAGCTAGTTAAGTTGGGTGGTGTTGTCTCTTTCACCACAGGGCATCACGTATGGACACAATTGGCTGTCTCGTGAAAAAAGTATCAACATTGGTGGTATTCACCTGTCTCTACCTAACCTAGTCTTTGTGCTATACCTTATATATATTTATACCATGTCCAAAATTAGCTTGAAAATAACACAGTTTATGTTTAGTTTTAATTAGTGGTTAATGTTAAGATTTTCAGAATAGAGATCCCTTTTCCTTTTCAGTTTTGGATATGCTTGTGTTTAAGAAGGGTAATTTATTATCTTCCCGTTCCGATATTGTTGGAATTATTGCTGAATGAGATTTGTCTAAAATAAAATTTTAGAATGTATGTTCCAAACATTCACTAAAGAGAATTCAGTAATTGATACTCATGTTTTTTGAAATAAATTCCTCGGGGTGAAAGAATGGCTTCAAACGACGGAGCGGAAAAACAAGACATTTTTGATATATATTGGAATTGAAAAACTCTTTTCGGACAAATCAATGGGTGGTGGCTGTCCATCAAGGATGATGTTATCACTATAATTGTTGATTAGTTACAGCTTCTGTGTGGAATGTCTTCATGAGTGACTTGTTTTGAAGGATTGGTCGAAGTTCTTAAATGAGTAATGGTCTCAGATCTTTCCTTGGTGGTTGAGGCTTCGAAATAAAATAGTGAAACGGGTGGGAAAGGATGAGGCACGCTGCAACATTTAGTTTGGAAAGATTTTGGTTATGCTCTTTCACTGTCAAGATTTGAGTTTGTTGGTGTAGATGATTTTGGTTGGACATGAGATGATAGCTCTTGTTGTTGTTAACGTTCTTATACATCATCATTTTCTGTTTGAGGAATCTGACAACTTCAATCGGTTAAATCCAGAGATTTCAACGCGTATTGCATATCAAGCATATTCGTGTTTTGGGCTCGTCGTGGGATGGGATAAAATGTCACTCCCATGATCTTAGTATTTTGGTGTTGCCTATTTAGATATCCAGTTCCATCGAAACTTCTTTCGTCCATAGCGTGAACAGGTTAGCTGAAGATTTATCTGGTGATAGCTGGAGATAATTATCTGAGAGCCAGTCACTTACCTCTTGGAGATACTTGTTGATGACGGTGCACATGATCTGCATACTGGTTCTTATCGTGACGATCGTACAGTCGTCTGTGTAGGAAACAAGGTTCACTCTAGGAGGTGGCAGAGGTATGTCACAGAGGGAGATGTTGAACAAGAGTGGTGATAAAATGTTTGGATTTTGTATCTCGGAATTTTACATATGTTAGTCTGCCTTGGATGTAGTTGATAAACCATTTTTTAAAGTACGAAGGGAGGGATGATTCCATTACCAGTGCCATCAGAACAGAGTAGTTGATTAGGTCAAACGCCTTGGACTTGTCCAGATCTACCATTATGAATATCAAGTGGGGTTGACGAGCATTGAAACCTTGTTGAATCTGATGGTGAATTCTGTGAAGAGCCAGGTGAAGGTGCTCGCTTAACGTTGGAAGGATACGTTTCACGAGGAGTTGGATAGACAGAAGCGAGATTGGTCTGTAGGGTGCTCTTTTATTCTTCTCTTTACCTGGTTTAAGAATATGAATTATTTTTTTAACTCAAAAAGTTTTGTATCAAATTTGTTGTTTACCTTTTGTGTTTTTTTGTAATAATGAAAACAGCCCTGAAGATGGAGTGAATCACTCCGAAACTGTCGGCAAAAAACATCTTTGTTTTTATTTGTGGTTGGGAACCCAACAAATACTCAGGAAGAAAATCACCTACCAACCAATTCAAATTAATGGAAATATGAATTATTTTACCTGTCTTTGGGAACTTCCGTTGATTTTAGGGAGAGGTTCAATACTGTTGTAAGGTACTCAATTGCCTTTGGTCAGGGCCTATTGCTTTTGATGTTTTTGATATAGGAGGAAGTTCGGGTGAAATTTTTTGATCTTGCCTGGATCCTCTCTGGACGATGGGGATATCAGTTGAGCTTCTTGTATCTCTAATTACGGTGTTTGTTCGTTGATAGCTCCTTAAACGGAGTCGCTAGATCCTGGCGTTAAGTTTGAAGTGCCAAAGAGGATGGTGATAATTAAAATCTCCCATTATGAAACCAAAGATGCGGTCGAGTAGATGATAGATGGTAGGCCCACTTGATGTAGACACATAAACGAAACAGTTACATGTCCAGAATCGAAGCATCAAACAGTCTATGAGTAATTTTAAAAAATTGAATTTGTGAAAGTAATGTTACTACAACAATACGTATTCGATTTTGCAGAAAATGCCGAAACTATCAGTTTTCGATTGCTCAATAAATCACACCTTCTTATCGGGAAATTTTCCTATTAAAACTAGCTTAAAGTCAATGACCATGAAAAAACACTACCTACTGAACTTGTGTGTTTCGATATGGTTAGTAAACTCTCAAGTATAAACAATTACCGCACCATTAAAACAGCTTTCCATATGTAATTAGAGGAGGAAGTTCAAAGGTGTTTTCCAACAAAGCCGGCAATTTTAAAGATCACTTAAAACAAACAGTGAAAGCTAAACAAGAAAGTGACAAAAGAATCTCAATTGATGAACAACTAAAACAGACAAAAGAAACGACCTCAATTGATCTTTCAAATATTAAACTAAGAGATTTCTTGTGACTCATCCTAAAAACTATTGATCCCAGATAAAGTAAAGTAAAAAAACCAGTAACTTTTTTTTCTAATTTTTTCTCGGTTTTTATTGTGTTTTACTTAATAATTTGTATTAATTTAACTTATTGTGGTTTTTGTATGTTTTTTCTGTTTTTTTGTTGTTTTCATTTCTTAAATGTTGTTACAATTAGAAGTGTGTGGATTTGGATAAAATTACATTATTATAATTAAATTTACAACAATTTCTTAATTTCATCATACAACACAAGTACGAAAGCACCGCCGGTACCTCTGAGGACATTTGAGAAAGCACCCTTGAAGAAAGCTCCAGCTCCTTCAGTTCTGCCGATGGTGGCCCAGCAGTGCAATGTGTTCTTGTAGAGAACATCTCCTCCCTTACGTCCAGATTGCATCATCATACGACGACGGACTGTGTCGAATGGATATGAGACAATACCAGCAACAGTAGTAACAACTTGAGCGATGGCCCAGCTGATGTAGATTGGTGTGTTCTTTGGATCAGGCAACATACCACGGGCAGTATCGTAGAAGCCGAAGTAAGCGGCACGATAGATGATAATACCTTGTACTGATACACCGAAACCACGGTACAAACCGACAATACCATCAGATTTGGTGATCTTGGCCAAGCAATCGATCAAGCCATTGAATTCACGTTGTCCTCCCTTACCGACATCAGCGCCCAAGCTGAGAAATTAATTTTAGTTTTAAGTTAGTTTTAATGGTTTTTGCAGATTTTTTAGTAAGCTTACCGAGTACGGGCGAAATCGAGTGGGTAGACGAAGCAGAGTGAGGTAGCTCCGGCAGCACCACCAGAAGCCAAGTTACCCAAGAAGTAACGAACGAATTGTGTGTTCTTGTCAACACCTCCCAAGAAGACCTACGGAAACAAGAACAATGGTTAAAATTTGAATTGAAATACGCAAACTTTTCTGTACTTACTTGCTTGTACTTATCCTTGAAGGCGAAGTTCAAAGCTTGGGTTGGGAAATATCTGATAACGTTGGCTAAGTTACCACGCCAGTATGAGGCAAAGCCAGTTTCCTTTGGAATACGGACGAAACAATCAACCATACCCTTGTATCTTTGTTCTTCTGGGATTTGCTTAGCCATGACATGTTGAACTTGCAAAAGCAACTTAACACGTTCAATTGGGGCTACAGCGGTCTTTGACACGGCAGCGGAGATACCACCGGCAGCGAAATCTTTAGCAAAAGTAACTGGATCGAATCCCTTTCCACTCATTTTTACTGAAAATAAAATTTTCTTATTAAAATATGAGTTTGTTTTGAAGTTTCAAATTTTTTAGATGGCATTTTTTTCAGGTTGAAGGTATTAAATTCGAAAATGTGGATTCAAGTTGTTTTCACGACTTTTATTCTTTAGTTTTAAGTTTTTTATTTTTCGGTTCTTGAGGATTTTTGAATAGAATTTATTGTTCGGTTTAAGAATGGTTCGTTTTTTATTTGATGCAACGGTTGAAGGTATTAAATTCGAAAATGTGGATCCAAGTTTCTTTCACGACTTTTATTCTTTAGTTCTAAGTTTTTTATTGTTCGGTTCTTGAGGATTTTTGAATAGAATTTATTGTTCGGTTTAGGAATGGTTCGTTTTTGTTTGAGATTATTTTTTTTCAATCACAAGGTTTTTTTTTCTTTTAGAGTTTGTATTTCATACAATTTATGATCTAATATCTAATCCTATGTTTTTAATATAAAGATTTTTTTTAGAATTTCATCTTTCTATTTCAAGTAAAATTAATTTTCCGGTAAAAGATTTTGTTAACATTTTATTTGAATGCAATTCATGAAGAACCTTCGAATATTTATTCTTTATCTTCCTTCAGCTTTGATTTGTTTAGGTTTTGAATGATTCCTTGTCTTATGTAATTTTTAGTATATATTTCTACCTCAAAGGCGTTTCTTATGCAATGATAGTAATGGTACATTTCTTGTTTGATTTAATTTGGAAGTCTGATCTTCAGCCTCCGAGGGAAGATTCATTGCCATTGATACGAATATCACCTCCGAATTTAAGTTCACGTAAAAAAAACAAATCCTTTCTTTAGTTTTTTTTTTAAAGAAGGACCATATTTTTTCTTATGCAATGATAGTAATTCTTTAGATTTAAAATTTAACTTTTTTTTCTTTAAATGTAAGACCAAGTCTTCAGTTAATTTCGACCTAGAATCTTATGCAATTCCGAACAATTACTCCCATTTTTAACCAAGAATGTTATATAAAACTGTCGCGTCGTTACACAATCACCGGCAACAAAGTCTAAGATCTATGAAACACGTTTCAAACGATCATCGAAATTAAAATTCACATGAGAAGCAAAGCGGCTATTGAACTTGAACCCGAAAAAATAAAATAAAATTAAAAGAAGAACGTCAGCTGATTTTCACTTTATGTAATCACTTTTTTCAGTGGCAACTCGAACCACGTGCCTCTTTAATTTTCTTAAAATAATCAGCAACATTGAAATGAGATGGGAAGAATCACTGAATTCATTATCGCCTTCAAAGCCATTCGATTTGAAATTTAGAAAAGAAGAAAAAATTTCCTCAATCAAAAACGGTTACATAATTTTTATTCTTCATTATCATTCGTTCGCGCACTTGAAAAAAACTTTTATCTTAAAACTCTTTATTATTTCAATTAAATTAAATTCAGAAAAAAATAATTACTTTTTTGTTGTTTTTTTTTAGAAATTTACTAAAAAAGAAGGTAAATTATAGTAGAATTTCTAATGGAATCGAAAAGATTTCGCGATCACAACTCTGCCAATTCTAGTGGCACACTAACTGAACTGAACTAAAAAATTATAAATTTTTCCTCTTTCTAACTACTTGTGAGTGTGTAGGTTTTTATGTGTGTGCATGTGTTAGTGAGAAAGATAGAGAGAGAGAATCAACTTTGGACTTTCATTTAAATTGGCACTGGCATACTTTTTTGTTCTTGTTAAAAAACGCTATAGTAAAGAAAACGAAAGAAGAGAATAGATACTTTTGGAAGGTATCTTATAGATACAGATAATAGATAGAAGAAAATGGGTATTATCGAAATAGAAGATAAAGAACTTGAAGTGTAGGTGAAAGAGAGAACTGAAAATCTATTTTCAACGGTGTGCGCATTATCACAATGAAAAGAAAATTACGTAAAATCATCAACCAAATTGAAGGTTGCTATTGAAAAATTGTTCAAGTTAAATTGTAAAAAATATATAACGTGAGTGAGAGAAAGAAAGCTTTCTCTCTTTATGGTTGGTTTAGTTTCTATGGCGAATTTTATCGATTCAGGGAGACAAATGCAGGTAATTGCATAATTCTTCCACATTTTCTGGGAGGGTTTCCATTCTCCAAATATTCACTTTCATTCGCTTCGAGCTTTTGAAAGTGGGTTACGGATGGTAAAAGAGAGAACAAGAAATTCTTCGACTCCAACCGGCTTTCGATTCTGTTAGATGACCGAGATTTAGAGGTGTTCCAAAGGTGACAGTTGGTTTGTCTAAGAAATTCTAAGAATGAAAGTGTGTTTTTTGTTTATTGATGGGTTTGGAAGATGCTTGAAATTTGTGGCTTTATGGATATTTATTGTAATAAAATAATTATTTACATTTCTTGTAATATTAAATAATTTCAATAGCTTTTGAATTGATTCAGTGAGATGGAGGAGCTCATATATTTGACCCACATTAGATACATGTTGTGTAAGAGAACATGTTTAATTTGTCTCAAATTTTGAAATATTATTTAGCTTTATTCTAAAGAAATATTAGACAAGAGAAGCAATGGAATTTGTTTTATTCCTACATTAATATTAGTTTTTTGCTGTTTAGTTTTGATACTTAGATTTTAAAATACATTTGACGAATATTAATTTAAATGTAAGAGTTTTTAATTCATGAATTATATTTGGAAATTCTGTTTCTTTGGTAACTTTTTACAAAAATTGTTTTTAGTTTAATTATTTATAGTAAGAAAAAAGTAAAGAAAGATTAATTTAAGAAGGTTATTAAAATTTGTAGAACAAATTAAAATACTACAGTACTTTGAATTATATAGTTTAATGAATCAAGGTTCATACAAAAAGAATCAGTTTATCAAGCAATATACCTTCAAAAACCCTAAGTCTAAAAAATATTTTTAGAGAAACGCTTCCCGAAGACTTTCAAATTAATATTTAAATTAGAACAGTTTTTGTAATGAAAATTTTCTTTGAAACTTTTCGAGTCAACTTTTAAATAAACTGAAGTTTTCGTTATATAATCCTCAAAAATGAATATATTTTGCTGACCACTTTACTTTTCTCTCAAACACTTGAAAATACAACATCTTGAAATATGTAATGTATAATTTTTGAAATGTTTTATTTTTAAAATGATGACCAAATTCTTAAAAAGTTAACTTTTTGGTTAACTTTTGAGAACTTACTGTATAAGAGTTTTAAATTTGTTTACGAATATTACTTTTAACAACGTTTGTTTTTACTTGAAGGCTTTATAGTTAGAAAAAAGTTGAGAAGATCTAAATAAAAATAATCTTAAATTTCGAAGAACAAATTAAAATACTACAGTACTTTGAATTAGATATTTAAATAAATCAAGGTTCATACAAAACACATCAAGCTAAAATTAAGCCTTTAAAAGTAAGCTATTTTTATCCTACAAAGCCCATAATGAAACTTTTAAAATTAGACAAGTTTTCCCAATTTATAGAATATGAATTATTTGTTTAAAGTGTGATTTTTATTGCTTTCAAATTTCCATACATTTCTCGAAAAGTTTAATTTTTATTATTATTGTAACTTTTTGTTTTATTTCGAATTGATAAAATTAAATAACTGTTAAGATAATGTATTAATATAATTTATAGTTTTCTTTAAATAATATTTTTTCGTAAGAAAATTCAGTTTTTCTCAAATTTCATTATTTATTGGCTTGTAACATTTTAATAATTGCTTTAATAATACATTTTATGTATACAAATTTTTGTTTAATCTTGGATCGAAGCTAAATTTTTCCAAAAGTTATTTCTTATTTAGTCCGTTTCATTAATTAATGATAGACATTTATTAGATGTTTCAGTAGAAAAATGTTTAGGATTATATGCATTTTATCTATATAATATGAACATATCCCTTTTAAATACTAAAAAGCCTTTATATGAACCCTGATAAATTAAAATAACTTTTGTGAAATACTACATTTTATAATTTATTGTAGTTTAAAATTTGATGGATCTTGCTCAAAATTGTACAAGATTTCAAAATTTAAATACATAAAAGAAGCTAAAACCTCCATAAATCCTTGTTCCAAAAATTAATAACTATAAAGAACAATATTAAATTAACCGCGTAAGGAGAACAAATAAACTGGTTTTCTTTGTAACTTGTTTCTTCACGTATTTAGAGTTTAAACTAAGTCTTCAATTCTACATTTGAACCCTGGTGAGTGTAAGAATAAACCTATAGTCAATCAACAACCGAAATAAACCCATAAAGCAAAAATCATAAACCCAAACCATAAATCAATATGAAAAATATAAACAAAAAAAATTGATGCCAAGAATGCCACAAAACCCGTTAAGATAATTAACATGTTGGTTAACAACGCAGCCAACCATTTGAAACTAAGAAGCTCAAACAATTTAAAAGACTTGCTTTTAGGTGTTCATGATAATTTTCTCTCTAATCATGGTAATTTTCTCCTCCTCTTATTCAATCACAAAACATTACAGAAACGTCGTCACGAAGACTAGAAATCACAAATTGCTCTTTGTTGACAAAGCACTTTGCTTGCAACATCGATCTGAGGTTGCTTGCTACTCGAAGACACTAAGCTGTCTCAGATGATGGCTGTATTAAGATGCGGATATTTGCAAGAGAAAAAATAGAGAGTCATTGGATTTATATACATATTTTTTGTTTAGGGTTGTCAGGTTTTTTTACTTTAAACATTTTGCCCCATTTTTCTATAAGAAAAAAAGCAACAAATTAAAATTACTTGAGTGAATCACGAAATGCTTTAAACATCGACAATAAATGCTATTTCTCCATAATCTTAATAGGAATGAGATTACTTTATTTTAATACACCAAAGACACACTTAATTTCCTGTGAAACTCTCTTATATAATCAATCATTTCTTTATAAAATCAAGCTTGAAATGGAAGTTAATGAAAGTCATTTCCAGACCATTCGTTGTGGTAATAAAACTAGACAAGGAAATGCTAAAGAAAATGACTTCTATTTGAGGAACATGAACCTTTGCGACATTAATTATTTCCTCTCATCTAAATCAGCCAAAAGCACCTGCTCTATGCAAACAACATCTTTTGCCAAATTCTTGTGTAGAGGGCATTTTATTTTGTTGTTGTGATTTTGGTGATTCTATGTAGGAAGATTATGTTTACTTTTTGTTAGAAGTTACATATTTTTTTTACCTGCTTAGTTTTTCTTTTGTGGATCAGGTAGAAATGTTGTGATTCCGTGAAAATTTGAGGATCAAGGTTAACAAAAGAAACTGCGTTAAAGATTTTTCACAATAGGATTACTGTTCTGAAACATTTGTTAATGCAAAATTCTTAGAGCCGTAGAATCTATAAATATGATTATATTTTTACGTTCGGTCTTTTCTTACAAATACCAAACAACACCCACACGAAAAAGTATCAACACTGTTGACGACATTCATCTTTTGGAATGAAACATAACGCAGACTGTCTGTAGGACAACTCATTTCTATGAATGAAGCTAGAGGTAAACATTTGAAAGATAAAGTCTTGTATAATATTCTCAAGAATCTTCAGAATATTTTAGAAAGGTGTTTTAGTCGCTCGGAAGGAGGGTTGTTGAGGGTTTACTTAAATTTAATTTAAAAAACAAAAACAATTTTAGAATATTAAAGTGAACAAAAATATTTGTCATCTTTCTTAGAGCATTTAAATTGCGGGTATTCAAGACAGCAATTGAGAAGATATGACTTTTAGTTTTTTATCTTTCACGTTCATAATAATTTGTTTCAAATTGTTCTAAAAAATAAAAATAGCATTTAACAAAAAATGGGAATAAGAATAGAAATTGAAAAAAAAAAAAATGATTCTACTTCTATTGAAGTCTTAAAAACAATACTGAAAGATGTTGATTTGTAACAATCCTTTTTGAACAATTACTAAAATCTTGTTATTTTAGGGATATAGATATAATTCGTAAGTTATTACTATTCAGATTAATAAAATTGAAAGAATTTTGTTCTTAGTGTATGAATTAAGAAATAATCGAAGGTTATATAAAGTGTCCGAAAAAATTACTATTTTGCTCTAAATGATTATTTTTTAAATGACAGAGTCTTGATAACAATAAAGAGCATTTAAATTCCTTTCTTAATTTGTGAAAGTTTAAAAACATAGGCTTTGCCTATAAAATGTTTAGGTTTTCTTGATGAAGAAAATTATTTTAAAATTGTAATCTAAATTTATATTTCGAAATTTTAATATTAATGAACATTTAAAACTAAGAAAATGAACAACAATTAAAAACTCAAAAATAGCTTGTTTAGTTATCAACATTTTCTAACATTGCTTGTTTTACATGCGCCAATGGGCAAAGAATTTTGTTTTATCAGTTAACTCAAAATACATACAATTAAATACTGAGTCTTTTGTCATGCAAAGGAAAGTTTTTATTTTTGAAGCTCTTATGAATTGAAGAAAATAAAGATTTATGTGGATACATTTTAAATTGTTTAATTTTTCAAAAGCCTTAAAAACGAACGCAAGTTTACAGGGAATTAAAATGTTTGATTTACTTAAAAAAAATTAAAATAAATTTAATTTTTATTCAGTAGAATTTTTAAATTTTGTGTAAAATTCAAGAGATTTTGAGTTTTTTTTGGAGAAGATTTCGTATTAATCAATATCTTCTAAAAACTAAGTTAAAATGACAAGCATGTGCATTTTAAATGACAAAATCTTAAGNAAATAATAGTTATCTCCCCTGTCAATTAGATTATTAACTTTTGAAATAGGTTAAATATTTGTCTTTTGTTCCCTTTCAATATGTCACTAAGATAACTGATTGGTTTGTAATAAATCAATTCAATTGATTTTAATGCATTGTCACTACATCGTACTAGTTGATATTACATAAATTCTGTTAAGAACAAAAAAAAAAAAAAAAACAAATTCTTTTTAATTGTTTTGTTTTTTTTTTTGTTTTTTTCCAAAAATTCACAATTAAAGAGACATTTTGTATTTTATGCTTAAAATATATATTTTTTGTATGTTTTTGTAATGTTATAAATTAACTAAGTAAAGCTTTTAAAATATCTCCAATTTGGACAGTCTTGAAAGGATAGAACAAAATTAAATTGTAGGAAAAAAGAATATATTAATAACTTCAGAGAGCCTTATGAGAACTAAAGCGTAATAAACTGAATTAATTCTAAAGCGGGCTAAAATCTTGACGAATTTAAAAACTGAATATGTAAAAAGTTCAGTGAATTCTTTAGAAAATAACCAGGGAATCTCTTGAACATTTTTATTGTAGATATTGATAGATCTAAAACAGATAGAAACCGAGTGACAATTCAAACAAGAAGTAAAACTCATTCTGTTTAAAAAGTAATTAATGAAGAGAAATCACTTTCGGGTATTTTAAAATTTCAAGAAATCTTTGTCAATGATCTAACATTTGTGAAAAATATATCAAATTACTAATTTTCAAACAAAGGAAGGATACTGTCCTTTAAACAGAAATATGTCTTGAATATGGAAAAAGAATAATATTTGTAGTACAATGTTTGTAGTCGAAGATATTCACACAAAAAATCATTGTTATTAACTTCATTGTAAAAGTCAGGGAAGGTAATTGTTTCATTTTAAGGAAAGTGCATTCTCGTAGGTAAATACATTGAATATGAACTTACCAAATTAATTGTCAATTCTTATAAATATAACAATATTTTTATTTTTCTTAAAATCTTAATCAAAATTTAAAGCTTTATTCATATTTTAGTATGTAAGAACTTCATGTGATCCTAGAATAAAATAAGCTTATAGAGCCCTAAACATCAGTATGAAACGAAATATTGTTGGGTTATGTATTCTACTTGGGATTTCTAAATGATCTACTGATTCAAAAAATACCCAAAATGAGCAATATAAAACTCATAGTGAAACTTTTAAAATTATACAAGTTTTTACAATTGAACTTAAATTTTTTTTACAATGTTTTTTTTAATATATTTTTATAGGTACTTTANTGTTGGGTTATGTATTCTACTTGGGATTTCTAAATGATCTACTGATTCAAAAAATACCCAAAATGAGCAATATAAAACTCATAGTGAAACTTTTAAAATTATACAAGTTTTTACAATTGAACTTAAATTTTTTTTACAATGTTTTTTTTAATATATTTTTATAGGTACTTTATTTTTAAAAATTCCATAATTTTCTCTTTTAAATTGTATTATTTTTTTCAAACATTTTTTTTGTTTTATTTCGAATTGTAAAAATTAAATAACTTTGTTTATTATACAATGTTTAAACAATTTTATATTAATTGGTTTGTATTACTTTCAACATAAACAAAATATAATTTTAGCGTTCTTACAGATTATTTGTTTGTTACATAACATTTAGAACAATATTACATTTTTAATTATTTGTGGGTATAGTTCTTAAATATTTGGATTCTGTAAGCGATACGAAGAGAATATTACTTCAAATTTTGAGCCCTAAATTGTTTATGTCTGAAACAATATCAAAAAACCGAATCTTTATAGCGAATTTTATATGATTCCTTTTTATGATGGAAATAAAAAATAATGTGATACTTAATTATTATAAATGAAAAAACTCATAGTTTTGAAATTACTTTATTGTTTTAATGGTAATGGCGAAATCATATTTTTTTTAAATGAAGTTTAAACTATATCCGAATTAATACATGCATTTTAAAATGAGTTCTCTATTGTGGGTAAGGAAAGATTAAAAAAAAAAACTCGGGTTTTTACAAAGTAACAATTTTCAAATAAAAACAAATAAATCAAAGATGAGCCCTCATAGTAAGACTTTCAAATGAATGGTTGGGACAAACTAAATAGTTTGGTAAAAACTTAAGAAATGAAAATACGAAGCTGACATTTAAAAGAACTTCTATCGTCCTTCAGAATAAAACGGGTGGGTTATAAAAGGTACTTTCACTTTTATCAAAGTATAATAAAGCTTCAAGAATTCAACAAACACAATTGAAAAGGTATTTATATTTAATGACGTCTTTTTCAAGAGGTATTCTTGAAATTACAAATGAAGTATGTTTGGTATTCCAACCATGAGACAGATTGTGTTAACGAATGTCACATGTCCAATAGTGATCTACAACCATTATTTTGGCCGGAGAAAGATCAATTCAAAAAGGCCGGTGTTTGTGATCTTGACAACAATCAGAAATCTTCATTGGAAACCCCGACACCAAAAAGTAAATTCATTCATAAAAAAAAAGCAAAGGTCGAATTCCATTTCCAACAAGAATACGATAGACTACCCAACAACAGTAACAGACTGACCAGCATAATCTTATCTAATTTCTAGGCATCTTTAATGAATCACACCGCATCAGACAATCTCCAATATAATCCCCAAACCTACACAAGTACAATTATAGTAAAGCAAATCAACCAATCAGGTGGAACAAGTAATCAAAGAGATCACATGCTTTGCTAAGTTTACACATTCTGTATTATCGTCGCTCGCGTCGAGTTGACGATTACGTTATCACCAAGCAAAGCGACACATGCGAAGCGACGACGACGGACTTTCTGTCTTTCATCAAGGCGTAACATTGATAAGAAAAACTTATATCATCCAAAGAACAGAAACAAGGCAAATCGAATTTGCGTAATACATTCATTTTATCTCTGCCTTGGGAGAATTTGGATCGGAGCCAGGAAAATGACGCAAACGACAATGACCAATACGAGAACCCTTTCATTCGCCTTGTTCTGATGACTTTTTCCGAACAAGAGCAGATCATTCGAATATTTTCACGATCAAAAGTTAGGGATCCCATAAAACACCAAGGTCGCTTCGCTTCGATTTACACCGAAAATGTTTGACCGCGGTGTCGCCAATTGACACATACATAGACAAACGATATACTGTTATATAAAATGAATTCTTTTTTGATGACGCAAAGGAGATTTCGCACACAAAGTCTGGAGAAAAAATGGTGGAAATAAAAGTGCATAATGGTAATTCTAATCACGTGGCGAACTAGTTAGACTTTATGAGAGAGAGTTTGAAGAGTGTCCTTGGAATTTGGCAAGGGATTCCCGTTCTGGTTCTCGGAAAAATTACATAACCTATTTCGAGGTGAAGGGTGATTCTTGGGGGAAAGTGTATTTTTTTTAGAGTCAAATTTTATCAATATGGTTTTTAGATTTTTCACTTAAAAAATATATGTTTTTAAATGTAAATACCTGGTTTTTATTTTATTAAATATTTCACTGACAAAAAAGACACAACTCGCGTGGCAGCGATTTCTATTTGAAAGAAGGACAATAGATTTGTCTCTTTCTAAATTGAGTGAACGAGAGAGAGAGCAGATTGGATTCTTTTTACTTCTTCTTTTCTGGTTTTGGATTTGTTTGTTTTGGTTTGTAGAGAGCAAGAGCTCTTGTCTAGTCGGGAGGATGTAAAAATAATATTAAATAATTGATTTTTTTGTAATACAATTTCAGTAAGAAACAAATATTAGTTTAATTTTGAGATAAGCTTTTTTCTAATTTAATTTCTTAAGTCAAAGTTTTAAGCTTTAAAAAGACTTAATTACAAAACTGTTTTTCATTTCTAAATGATTAACAAAAAATAAATTTCAAAAACTTTTCCAATTTAAATACAAAATTTAAATTTTAATACATTTAACAATTTTCTTTTAAATTCTATTTTATAATTTTTGTTTAATAAAATCGCATTTTAAAAACATTTTTACAAAATTCCAAATTTTAAACTTTTTAAAATTTAAATTAATTTTTTTTTTTAGTTTTATTAGTTTTACATTAAGAACATTTTTTCAAAAACAAACAAAATGGCATTTTTTTCAATATTGTTTTCTTTTAATTTAAAAACACTGTATAAATACTAAATAAAAAAAAATATTTAATTAAAGAAAATTATATTTTTTTTGTTTTGTTTAAAACACCATTATATAAAAGTTTTTAAATTGAAATATCTTAAACACTTTTTTAAAATTAAATTATAAACATTTTTTTAATTGCTTCTTTTTTGCTAATTTTACCAACAAGCTTTAATTCATAACTTTTTTTTTAAATTTCTATTTTATAACTTTTTGTAATTAAATCATTCTCAAATTTTTTTTACAAAATTACAAATTTTAAACTTTTTAAAAATCTGTTTTTGTTATAAGGTTTCAATTGAAAAAATATATATATATTAAAAAAATATGTTTTTTTTGTATCTTTTTAAAACAATATTTTTAAAGCATTATTTGTTGTTTAATTTCACAGCCTTTAAAATATTTTAATATAAATTTTAAAACTTCCAATTTCAAACATTTATTTTAATTTTTTTTAATTTGTACACATTTTTCTGTTACAATTTAGTTTTAACTGCTTTCTTAAATTTATTAATTTTTTCAACTAAATATTTAAAAAAAAATGAAAGCTATAAAAGGTCTTCTGTCTAAAATTAAAAACACAGTTTTTGAATTTGTAAATTGTTATTTAAAACTTTGTTAATTAAACTGGGTTTATCAATTTCAAGTTAAGAAAAGTGTTCTTGAATACGGTTAAAAAACTGTTTTAAAATTTCTTAATTTGTAAGTGTTTAACATTGTATTTTTATTGAAAATTAATACTACAGTTTTTGTTAATAAAAATGTTAAAATTTATTAAATTTTTAATATTATTTACCAATTTCGTTTCTCTAAATCTTATATATTTTTAAGCAAAAAACTGTTTTTATTAAAATTTCAAAATTCTTTAAAAACAGTTTTTCAATTTTTTTCAAAAAGTCTTCTCCATTACATGGTATTTACAACAATATCAATATTTTCTAGGACAATATTTTCAAAAAAATACAGATGGAAGAATTTAAAAAAATATATAATTATTGTTTGTAAATTATAAGAACTCTATCTTAAAAAGTTAATAAAATTTCACTAAAAAAAAAAATTAAACTTTTTTTTATTTATTTTTAATAGTTTCTTTTTAGAAAAGACAACAAAATTGATAAAAAAAAATGTTTAATAACATAATTTTGAAACTTTTTTTTGCAAAATCCCAAATATTAATCTTTTTAGACTTCAGTTTTTAAAATTAACTTATTATTTTTTTTTTAATTTGCAATTTCTTTAATGTATTCTTTTTTTTAACTTTACTTAAAGCATTGTTTTTCTTTAATTTCAAAACCTTCTAAAAGTTTAAATATAAATACTTAAAAAAAAATAGAATTCCAAACAAATATTTTAATTTAGTTTTTGATTTTAAATTCCAATTTTAAAATATTTGTTCGTTTGCAAATGTATTTCTCTAAAATTTTGTAGTTTTAACAGTTTTTTTAAATTGATTCATTTTTATAACTTAATATTGTTTGAATTATTAAAAAAAAAAAAACTAAACCATAAAAACTTTAATACGGACAAAAAAACTTTCAAATGTCTCTATTTCTCTGAAAATTTAATTTTTAAATACAAATATTTTATAAGAATTAAAAAAAACCTCGGTTCCAAAATTCAAAAAAAATTAGATTTTTGTTTTATTGTTAACATTAAATTTCAATACTTTTTTTTTTTGAAATTCCAAATTTTAAACTTGATTCAAATTTAATTTTCTTTTTAAAAACTCTTAATTTTTTTAATTAATTAAAAAAAAACATTTTAAAAGTGTAATTTGGAATTTCTTTTTATTTTAAGTATTTAAAATTTGATTTAATAAAATAAATAATTGAGAAATAAAAAAAAATTAAATTAGTCTTTATTTAATAATATAATTTCATGTTCTTGAAATTTCTAAATTTAAATTATACACTTATAAATTTGTTTTATAATTTCAAGTAAAGAAAAATATCATTGTTTTTATTAAATTTGAGAGTTTAAAATTGTCGTTTTAATTTCTCGTTAAATTGAATACTATTTTATTTTTACAAAAATCATATTATATTTAAAATCACTTCATAATTCAATTTATAAAAACATTTCAACATTAAAAACCTTTTTTTTTCAAAATACTAGCATTTTAATAAAATATTTATAACAAGAAAAAACATTTAATTAAAAATTGCCTTAATGTTTTTTTAATTTTAACTCAATTTCCAACAATTCCCACAATTTCAAAAAATAATACCAAAACACCCAAAAAATAAAACACGAAAGATCTTTAAAAAATGTTAAAATTTACTTAATAAATATTGCGTATAATACTTAGTTGCCATAAACAAAGGACAAATGTTGTTGTTCTCCCTCCCTCGGCGAGTGTTCAACAACTTCCGGAGCTGGAGGATCTTGTGTCTGGATCTCCATGGGTTGCTGTTGCTGTGTTTCCCCTGTCGAGATCACTTCAGGTATAAACTTTTCAAGTCTTTTGATATTCGATTGAACCTGAATCCCGTGAACATTAAACTTGTGCTGGCTTAGATTGTAGAGTTGGACAAATCCTTCATTGCACACCTCACATTTAAATCGTTCGCCTGTATGTCTTCTTATGTGCGCTTTCAGGTCATTGCCTTGAGAGAAGCACTTGCCACAATGCGGACAAGAGTAAGGCTTCTCCCCAGTATGGACGCGCGTGTGAATCGTGAGATTATATCTCCTATGGAAGCTCTTCCCGCAAATGGTGCATAAATGTGGCTTAGTACCAGTGTGATACTTTTCATGTACATTCAGATCAGTACTTCTCGGGAAGCCTTTGCCACAAAACTTACAAGTAAACGGTTTCTCTCCCGTATGTCTCCTCATGTGAACCACAAGGTAATCATTCCTGGAGAATCTCGCTCCACATTCGGAACAAAGGAACGGCCGTTCGTCAGAGTGCTTATTCTTGATGTGTTCTCCAAGATCGCTCTTGTAACTGAACATGGCTTTGCAGAAAGAGCACTCGAACCTTTTTTCCGAATGTTGTTTTATGTGGTTCAGAAGAGATTTCTGTGAAACGAACTTCTTGTCGCACAAATAACAACCAAATAGTTTCTCAGCAGTCTTTTGTCTTTCGCATCCTTTTTGAATGTGTTCTTTGAGAGAGTCCTTTCGCAGGAATCCTTTCTTGCATTTCTCACACTCGAAAGGACGTTTCTCTTCGTGTTTTCTCAAGTGAATGTTGTATCCGTCTTTTCTGCGGAACTGAAGACCGCAAAACTCACAAGAAAACGGTTTCTCACCCGTGTGGATAGACATGTGTCTTTTGAGATGATCGTGTCTGTAGAAAGCCTTGTCGCAATCGAGACATTTAAACTTCCGCTCCTCCAGAGGCATCGGTTCAACTACGGACGTAGGATGAAGAGTTTTATAGTGCTTTCTCAACTGTTCGGGTCGTGTGAACGCTTTTTCACAATCCCCACATTTGTATTTTTTCTTGTCTCCAGATTCCTCCATACTCTCTTCTTTAGGCTCGGCGAAAGGAAACTCTATCGCGAATACATCCTCTGGCATTTCCTCCTTCACATTTTCAACCTCAACCTCTGGTTTCACCAAATCAACCTCACTCAAAGGGATATTATCATCATCCTCGTAGTCATCAAAGTGATCACCATCGTCCTCTAGTTCACTTTCATAAGGATTATGTTCGAATTCCACCTCCTCCCTTTTTATAATAAGGGGTGGTTCAGAAATTGTCTCCACAACCACGTTCTCAACAACCACATCGTTCATGTCTAACGCTAAATAATTTATGGCATCTATTTGTGGTTGAATATCCAAAACGGCCTCTTCTTCAAGAGCTTTCGGCTTCACATCTTCATTTTCAGTCGCTTCGACCAAAGTTTCTTCTTTTTCGCGGGTCCGAAAACTGTGCCTTCCTCGTTGTCCAGGTTTGATGTATTTCTTGTGAACCCGCAACATGTGTCGTCGATAGTGTTCTTTCCTCGTAAAGACTTTTGAGCATTCTGAGCAACGAGTGTCGGTTTTAACGAAACCGCTTTCAGGATGTTTTATAGCCAAGTGAGCTTGAAGGGTCTGAAGTCGTTGAAATTTCGTGTGGCATATCCGACACTCGTGAGCTGATTTCAAGTGGAATTGTCTTCGGTGAGAGATCAAGTCTCCAGGGGTTGTGAATTTATCGGTGCATTTCTCGCAAGGATAAAGGGACGGAAAATCAGTTTGAGTGAATTTTTCGGTTTCTGGAACATATTTGGAAAACACATCATCGGAAGTTTGTGAGAGTATTTTAAAGTGATCGTAAAGACGGCGATATGATCTTTCACAGAGCTGTTTGAAAGAGTAGGCGGAATAAAGGTTTGTCTTGCAGCGGATACAAATGTTCACTGGTAAGTCATCCTCGCGTTTTACCTGAGAAGGAAAGGATTTTTTGTTGTATTTTAGAGATTTTTTAAAGTGAAAATATTGGGTAATTACTAAAATGTAAGTGTTGAATTCGAGGTTTCGAATATTTGTGTGGCTTTTTTTGTGAAAACTGAGTATTTTGGCAAGAGGACATGAAGATTTTTTTTTTATATATGAGATGTTTTTGTTTACTATATTTTTACGTAGAGAAGGATACTGAGTGCGACGATCGCATGTCACTAGCTAGCTGTGATGGCAACGCGTCACAGCCGATTAGCAGACAGACTAAGGAAGAACTGAACATTGACAACAATGACCCTGAAGGTACTGCAGATTAATTTACAACACTNGCAATAAGTGGTTTGGCTGCCAAGTTGGCCAAACAAACAATAGATATTATATTAATTCAAGAGCCCCTCGTAAGTGAGGATTAAACATCAAAGGGTATAACATCAAAGGGTATAAATTAGTATATAATA
>JXPG01061741.1:0-10455 GCA_001015175.1 Megaselia abdita | reverse complement strand
AGCTGCATTGGAAAGAGCATATAAAAATAAAAAGAAAAGAGTTAGACCTAAAATACAGAGACCTGTACTGGTTAATAAGACGAAACTCTATATTGTCAATTTACAATAAAACTTTGACAATCGGTGGAGGCTTTGGAGTTGTATATATCTCATTTTTAGTTTCATTTGCAACGGATTCACAATATTCCATAGTATCATCATTTACATCGGCGAATGGTTTGTAAGCGAATCTGTTATGGGATACCGCAGAATTTCGCATGAATTGCATATTTTTAGTCCAGGACGGCTTGAACTTAAAACGTTCGCCAGATAAGAGAGACTCCGATTTGATGCAGTTTATAAAATAGAGAATTCCGATTTATACAATCAAACCCTGATTTAAAATCTACAAATAGTCAATATACATTTTTTCCCTTGATACCATAAATATTTAACTAAACAATTTGATTATCGAATGTTGAGTATCCGCTACGAAAGCCGGCTTGATTCTCATGTTTTTATTCTCCATCCAACTCAATAATATATAATACAAAATATATAATAATCATTTATTTAATCAGTTCACTATTGATATTCCCTTATAATTATTGGGATCGTCCTTATCTCCTTTTTAAAAAACGGTAATATTATTGACTTATTCCTCCAACAGTCATCTTCCCCTTTCGCTACAATATTCAACACTTCTGTTAGTATTTTTTGTAACTCATTGGGGCGTTATTTTAAAAAATCAATAGGAAATCGGTCTTCTCCGATGTTTTGAAAGTGCAACCTTTACTTCTTCTAAAGTAATATCTCGATTAAGAAACTCTTAAATTATGTTCTGATAGTCATAATGTTTCTCTAGATATAATGTTTCCTATTTCCGAAATATTTCCATCTTTGAATTTCTTTACCCATTTCCACCAGTCACCTGTTGAGTTCATACTTTTAAGTTTTTCATCTATGTTTTTAAAATACGTTATTTTCTTCCTTTTACATATGTCTCTATTTTCTGCGTTCAGGTTATTATAAATAGGTCTATAAACCTCCGTGTTATTACTATTTCTCGTCATATTTAAATTACTTTTTGCTCGATGCCTCACACTCTTTATCGTACCACTTTTGATTAAATTTTAACTTTGGTTCATTCATAAAACTCTCCTATTCTGCGGATTTCTGAAACTAAATCTGGTGAGTTTAGACAATAATGTTCATCCCTACTTCAGATTTGAACAGTTTTAGCTATTTGAAATTTATATTCGTTGCACTTTGACAAATAAAAATACTTAGTTATTGTTAAAAGTTTCCCACTGTCGCTGCTAGTTCTTAAGTTTTAAAGACAAATATAAAGGTCTGTGGTCTGAGTAATTTTTAATACCTTTTTGAAATTAATTTATAACATTTAAAGCTGATTTTGTGGCTGCACAGTAGTCTATGACCGATTTTCCCATCGCTCCCTCGAACGTAATCTTCCCTTCATAATCACATTTAAATCTACCATTTAAAATTATAAAGCTTAACTGATTGCATAATTCTATTATTTTATTACATACAATTACATATAATTTAATTGGGAAGATAAAATAATTTTTGAAATATATATATATAATTCTTGTCAATAATGCGCACATCCTATATTTTACTAGACATGGAAAACTCTCGGTAGATGATCTCAGATTAAAGTTTTTTGTTTAGTTTTAATTGGATTTTTTGTCTTTTTTAGAAAACCAAACCACATTGCGATATGAACAGAAGCGAAAAATATAGTTTATCAAAAACATCTTTTCAATTATTTCTTATAATATTCAAAAAGTACAATTAATTTATTTGAGCATTATTAAAATTTGATTTTCTACTATTTCAAGAAGTTAACTCACTAAATTGTAATAAAAGCTGTATTAACTATTGTAAAGTTGTGCTACACTTAATTAAAAGATCGGACACAACATTTCATAAGTGTACAAAAAATTGCCTTTGAGCTTTGAGATTTGTTTAAATTCCTGAAGCGATAATTCTTACGGAAATGTGTTTCTAAAATGAAGTGTCATTATATATCAAATATTTATGAAAGATCTTTTTTATAGAACTTTTAAAAATTGCTAAAAAAGAAGCAATTTATGTTATATATTGCTCGCAAAACTACTTATTTCTTTAAAAAAAAATTAAGATTTATTAAATAATTTCATTTTATCAGTCAAGCCTATTAAGCTCTTTATGGTATCTTATGTATCCTCCCTGTTGCAACAGTCCACTTCATGCTGAATTCGTTTACATTATCTGTAGTTTTTGTTTGTTCCCTTCAACTCAAGCATTCTTCCCTGTATATATCGGAGTTTATGGTGCCCGTTCTCACGAATGATTGTCCTTTGAGACCGCATGAACATATGGCTTGCCAAACTAAAGACTTTTTCGTTTTTTGGTCCTTTGTTCTTCGGCGACATTGACACGACCATTCGCCAAATAATACGTCCACGGATGGCTTTGAAGTATTTTCCTTTTGAGCAACTTTTCTAATGGAGAGCCCCGAATTCTTTGTGAAAATCCTCATTATACCGTTTTATGGTATTCCCCACAGTTTTCAAACACGCGTTTGTGTTTTCGGCCACTTTCTGTTGAGTACATCCTGGATGTTCTTGGATAGTTTTTATTATTAATTTTATTTCCTCTAATTGGTTTGACAAACATGTCCTTATTAAATTTTTGACCGAAATTGAAATTGGCGACCGAATATTAGAGTTGTGGGACAAAATGCATGCAACATTTTTTTCTGGGATAGTCCTTATGTGATAAATCCACTAATAATAACACTGCCCATCAGTTATAGAAATTTTAAAATTATTAGATTATAAATTCTCTGAACCAGAGACTTATATTTTACCATGACCAAAGTCGAATAAAGCACGTTTATTAAATCTTTCCAAAAATATTGAACACATCTATCTAATCTAACTAATGTCCTTTTTTGCAGCTACATAAAAGGTAAGATTCCACGTCAAGGACGGCTCTACATTTCTTTAAATCACGTGTGCTTCTACGCATACATTCTGGGTATTAAAACGCAACTGTACATTCGTTTCTCTGAGATTGTAAATCTCGAAAAGAACATTCAAACCATTTACATTACAACCACAGATAAAAAGATTTACAACTTTACTTTGATCCATTTGAATGAAGCGTTTTCTCTAATCGACGAGTTGAGTAAAATTGCAATGCAAAAGTTGATGCAAAACCCAGACACACCTATTCTCGATGAGGAGTCTTCAGTATTCCTGAAAATCAACAGTAATGGCTCTAAAAAACCAACACTTTTCAGAGATTTAGATGTTCGTCAGAAATCTGAGAGTTACAAAATGCTCTTTAGATTACCTCAGAAAGAGATCGTGGATGGTAAGATAAAAGCTCACTTGTGGACGCCTTACAACAAAAAGTTTGTATCTGGAAACATTTTCCTCTCCACAAATTTCATGTGCTTTGGTAGTGATGTTGCAAATTTAGTGTCCCTTGTGATTCCACTGGGAAGCATTCAAAGTGCCGAAAAGAAAGACGACGGGCCAAATCGGCTCGACAATCAAATCATGATTTCAACGAAAGAGAACCTTCCTTTCCTATTTTCTCAAATCAGCGATAGAAATGCTTTGACCGCAAAGATTTCCGAGCTTTGTGGAAGGTTAGTGAACCCAGATTCGAGAGAACGAGCAAGACATGACATTTCCTGGTGCAAGGAAACTGCTTTGATGAAAAACTTTAAAACCGGTCTCACCGTTGAAATGCTCAAGAAACAGAACGAGAATATGCGAAAATGGAATAAACATTTCATGGAGTTTGGAAAGGGAATTTCCATGTTCCGAACAACCGATGTCATAAATTTGATAACAGAAGGCGTTCCGGAGGATCTTCGCCAGGAAGTCTGGATGATTTTCTCGGGCGCCATTCATGAAAAAGAGATGAACCCTGGTTTGTACGAAGACCTCGTAGAAAAATCGGCAACAAAGAAAAGTCTAACACCAATTCATGACGAGATCGAAAGAGATCTTCATCGATCACTGCCTGAACATCCGGCCTATCAACATTCCGATGGAATAGATGCTTTGCGAAGAGTCCTTCAGGCGTACGCGTTGAGAAACGAACAAGTTGGCTACTGCCAAGCAATGAACATAGTCACTTCTGTGTTCCTAATTTTCTGTGATGAAGAGAACGCTTTCTGGTTGCTGGCGAGGTTATGCGAGAATCTCCTTCCAGACTACTACAACGATAAAATAGTTGGAGCTCAAATCGATCAAGGTGTTCTGAACGAGTTCATTCATACATTCATGCCAGAAATTCACAGTCACTTAGAATCCTTAGGCATCATCAAGATGATTTCACTATCATGGTTTCTAACCATCTTCATCAGTGTGATTCCTTATGAGAGCACTCTTCATATCATCGATTGCTTTTTCTACGATGGAGCTAAAGTTATTTTCATGGTATGTTAAAACTATGTATCTGTAAAAATTATTGGGTTTGGTTTTGTCTGGTTTTGTGTGTGAATGTTTGTTTTTGATAGGATTTCCAAGTTTGTTTTGGATATTATCTATACATTAAAACTCTGTAGCTGCGTATGCTCCCTATTCAAGTCGAGGAGGTTTATCGATTTTGATCAAATTGACAGGAAATTTAGTTTTTCTGTTCCTTTATGATATTCCATTTAAAAACATAGGATGGGGAATTTTGAGAGGAGTCAGGAAATGTATGTGGAATCAATTTCTGGGAATAGCATAGACTCCAAGATATTTGGAAACGGTTCCGTGACCAAATTTTTTTTTTTTCACAATATGGGTATCGGTATTGTTGGACAGGGAATTTTGAGAGGAGTCAGGAAATAGCAAAGGCCCCAAGATTCTAGAAACGGTTCCGTGACTAAATTTTGTTTTTCACAATATGGGTATCGGTATTGTTGGACAGGGAATTTTGAGAGGAGTCAGGAAATGTATGTGGAAAGGAGTGCGTTTCAAAAGTGCTTTATTGGGATTAGGTTCCATTACTCCAGAAACGGTTAATTTCTCAATGTTTTATACAAAATGGTTATAGTTGGAATATTGAGAATAGTCGAGAATGATGCGTGAAACGGATTTTGACCAAATTCGAAGGATAAGTTGCTCGAAATCTGAAATAAGCAAAAACAAAAATTCTTTCCTTCAACAACAAAAACAGCACAAATTTACAGCAGTGAAAAAGAAAATATAAAACAAAAAATATTCTCAAAAACTTAAAAAACAGAAATAACAAAAATCACAAAAATGCATATACAAAATTATTTTTTTTTTTTAGTTTTTGAGAATATTTTTTGTTTTGATAAAGGAATTTTTACACCCGCTAATTCCGTATTTTCTATTTTCTTCTTAATTAATGCCACTTCTTTTTTATTTATTTCTATTTTTTTCCTTTTATTTAAGGAATTAATTTTAATTTTTGTTTTACTATTTTTTGTAATTATTGTTTATTATTTATTTCTTTTTGTCTTTTAATTCTTGATGGTATTTATTGATTGATTAAAGCATTTTATTTTTTGGCTTAGCTGTTTCTGATTTTTTTGCTAATTTAGTTTTTATTTTATTTTGTAATATTGAGGGTATTTGTTGTTTTTCTGAAATTGAAGGATTTTAAAACTTTACAATTCAAAAGTTTATTACCCCTTGAAAAAAAATATTAGTACTATAATAAAAATATATTTTAAAACATTAGACATTTAAATTATAATACCAATATTTTTTAAAAACAGTCGTCAAAAACTAAAGTTTTAAAATTAAAAAAAAAAACACCTTTTTTAAAACTATATAATGTTGACGTTTTAAATTTTAGTTTATTTAATATAAATTTTTATTTTAAGATTTAAATCACATTTTAAAAAAATTACTCATTTCTTAAATTTTATTTTAAAACAAATTTTTTAAAACAAAGTCTGAATTATTATTTACTCAAAAGAATAATTATAGAATTTAAAATTATACAACATGAATTCAAAAATTTAAATAATAGTTAATTTAAAAAAATACTACAATTAAAATATTAAACTTTCAATTTAAAAAAAAAACCTATCCATTTTTTAATTTTAAATTTAAAATCATTTTTTTTTTTAAATAAAGTCTAAATTTTTTGTTTGTAGAATTTATAATTATATATCATAAATTAAACAATTTTAATAATAGAAATAATAGTATTTTTTAAAATTTAAATTTTAGAAATACTACAATTCAGAAATTTTAAACTGCAATTTACAAAAATAAACGTAGAAAATATTTACGATCGATTACAATTTAAATTGTAGAAACTATACAGCCATATCTATAATTTTAAAAGATCTGAGATTTGATATTTTTCTACAATTAAATTTTAAAAATTCTGCAATTTTTAAATTTTTTTTTTTTAAATTAAGATTAAACGATTAATTGTCCAAAATTAAAAAAAAATTTCATTAACAAAATTACTGGCTTTACACTCAAAAGAAAAACCTATTTGACATAGTAGTCAAAAAAGAAGAAGAAAAGCAATATTAATTTACTTAAAACTAATTTGTTGCTCGAATAGAATACTATACTTAAATTCATACAACGGTTCAAAGGTGACTTAAGGAATGTTTGCTTCTTATATGTTTAACAGATGCATTTCTACATCAGTGTTATAGTTTTCCCCTATTCTCTGAATAGAGTCAGTGTTGATCTGTCTGTTATTTAAATGAGTGTATTAGACGGTCACGTCAGATAGTATAGTATCTTCCACTCAAACGAGTTCACTGAGGATCGAATCGAAACAGAATCGTCAGTGTGGAACTTGAAAGTACTGGTTTGACTAGCAAAACTACCAAAAACAAATTGAAAAGAAAGACGGAGACGAAATACCCACCAACATATAAAACTTTCATAATTTTTCGTGTTTTCTATTCCAATATTCTATATGTAAATTTTGAACTAGGAGAAATTCCCACATAAATAAGTAAAATACCTACATTTGTCTGGAAATATGCGAGATTCCTAAAACTCCTACGAACATTTTAAAAACTCCAAAAATATGTAAGAATAACTCCTACTTCAAAAAGAAATTTCTGTGTACAAATGAGTTCGAAGGAAAAATAAAAAGTCCTTACAGTGGGATTTGTAGAAAGCATATGGTGCGTTTCTGAGAAAAAAATTAAGCTTTGAATTATCTAATTATTTAGGTTTTCTACCTTTTATGACTTCATCCTTAGCTCCTCAATAGTCGTAAATGTTTTGATTTATCGTTTTTTGTTGAATAAAGAGAATAGGGTGAGTTTTATTTCTTTCTTGTATTGTCATTGTTGAATAAAGAGAATAGGGTGATTTTTTTTGTTGTGTATGTATTGATTGAGTTTGCTTTTAGTTTCTGTTTGAAACATTCTTAAATTCCCTTTTATTTCCCTTAAATATTATTTAAAAACATTACAGGTAGCTCTGCAGATTCTCGACTGGAATAGAGATAAATTGCTCAAATGTAGAGACGATGGTGAGGCTATGTCGTTGCTGCAAGCCTACTTGACTGGAATCTCCAATCCCGACTACCAAATCAGTGAGCACCAGAGATCTTCATCGCCTTCACACAAAATACGAAGTCAGTACGTTGGAACGTTGATCAATGAAGCGTATACAAATTATGGTCCTCAGATTTCTACCCAGAGAATTGAAGAGCTACGGAACAAGCATAGAAGACTAACTATGCGACAGTTTGACATTGACAACGAGAATAGTATTATAAAGAATCACTCGGATAATATGTATTTCAGTGATGAGGAGCTCCGATTGATTCTTCAACTTATAAGAGAGGATAAAACTAGACCTCAGAAGTTGCAACAAAAGTCTCATGAAATGGCCGGCGAATCTCCTTTTATTGTGACTCCGAGGAGGTCTGAAGACGGTTTGATTAGAGACCCTTACAATAAATACGAAAACTATAAAGTTGACTATGATACTTTTAAAATGTTGTTCACAGAACTTACCCATTGGGGAGCGGCCAAAAACCTTGATCTTTCAGAGAAACTATTCCGATTGACAGACAAGCAATGCACAAACGTCCTAGACTTTACGCAGATCATCAATGCCATCGGAATAATTCGATCGAACAAGTATCCGGAAAAACTGAAGCTCCTCTACATTCTCCACTTGCCTCCTCTTCTCAACAAGAGAGAAATAGAGCAGCTCAAGAAACAAACTCCGAAAAGGAAAGATGAAGCGGAGGAAGCTTTTGAAGCGGAAGACTTTTTCTGTGAAGACGATCCAACTGAAACTGTAGAAGCCCTGCCTTCCCCAACAGACCACAACTTCGAGGAGGATCTTCCGTCATCTTTCAAAAATATGATCCTTACTAAGGATAACAGGGACTCTAGCAAAATGACCCCGTCTTCTGTTAACTCTACTGATTTGGACGGTAGGACTTCAACATTCTATATAGACTTGCCCGACTTGAGCAAGCAGAAACGGTGTGAATCGATTGATACGATTTCTGACTTTAGTGACTTGGGAGCGGCTCTCGGGAAAAACGGTGCTAAACAGAACTTGGAGACGTGCTCGAATTTTTCTCAAATCAGCGATTTGAATTATATGCGAAGGAATTCTTCGTCCACTTTGGACACGAGGAGCTTAGGAAGCTTACGGTCTATATTGGATCAAACGGACATGCAACAGAAAGTCGTTCCTGATATGAAGAGAGCCAACTTTGATGTATTGTGGCAGTCTCTTGTAGATATTTGTGGAGGAGTTCAGGATCATGAAATGAAGGAAGCTTGTGGGTTTTCTCTTTTTTTTTTAATTATATTTTTCCTTATTGTATGTTTCTATTCACAGATTTGAATCTAGTGCAACTAGGGGAAAGTCACACAACCTTCAAAAGAGAGGATAGTTCTGAGAGTTTTACCAAAATTGTGATGGGCGGAAATGGCGTAAGTTTTATGTTTTTATATAAATATATATTTTAAATTATTAAAAAAATGTTTGTTTTTGAATTTCTTTTAAATATGAACAACTTAAAGAAAAACCTTAAGAAAAAATATCGGCACAAAAAACTAAACCTACTTATCTCAAGTATTTTTTACAGGCCGATAAATCTAAAACACCTGTGATGGGAGATATCAACCAATTCGACCTAGTCGCTCAGATAGAAAAAGGTTTAGCTAAGGAGCTGCAAGAGTTGGAGGAGAAAAATAGGTCCTCGTCTTCGTCGTCTGCCAAAAGTAAGAATAATTCATCTTCCTCGCCGGAAAAAGGTGAAGGATGGAGGATAAGTATAAACCAATACCTGGCGACCGTGTTGACTGTTCAGTGTTTCGTGAACAAGTTTGTTGAACCGGTGAACATCAAGGAGAATATTAGGAAAATGCAGAAGAACCGCAGGAAATGCATCGCTTCGAATTATTAAATATTTGTTTCAATTAAACAGTTTTGTTATATTTTTATGTTAAAAACTAATCGATATGAAAATTTATTTAGATTTTAGGAAAAATATATAATTTTTTATATTATTCTATCAATATAAACTATCTATATTATAAATATTGGAGGTCTGTTATTTTGTTGATAGGGGTTTTAAAATAGTGGAATTAATTTCTTGCATTTCTTAGTTTTTCAATTTAAAAAAAGCAATAGGAAAGCTTGAAAAATACAAAATATATCAGAATATAAGCATGGATAAATACAATAGATCCGCAAACCTAGAACAATGTATTTTTCTTCTTCCAACATTTAAAAGACTTTCTAGAAGAAAGTTTCATAGTTTCATGAAAAAGGTAATTTAAAGAAGTTGATTTTTGGGTTACCCCTTTGCATTTTTTACAAAAAATACGGGTCACAAAAATCTAGCTTTTTTAAAGAAAATATCTTAATTTAATCAATTAAAAGATATTCTAGAATAAAATTTTCGTTAAAAAGTAAATTTCACGAACATTTTATTTGTGACTCAAAAATTGAATTTTTCAAATATTGGATTTTTTAAGGAAATGTCTTAATTTACTTAAATAAAATTCTTTGTAGAAAAAATGTTTGATTAAGAGTCAATTTCACGAAAATTTTATTTGTGACTCAAATATTTGACAGTGGTACTCCTTTGCACTTTTTTCAAAAATATGAATATTTTCAAATATTGGATTTTTTAAGGAAATGTCTTAGTTTACTTAAATAAAATACTTTGTAGAAGAAATGTTTTATTAAAGAGTCAATTTCCCGAAAATTTTATTATTAACTAAAGAATTTGACAGTGTTGGTACCCCTTTGCATTTTTTTTTCAAAAATATCAAAATTTCAAAATATTTGATTTTTTAAGGAAATGTCTTAATTTANTCAATTTCACAAAAATTATATTTTTGACTCAAAAATTTGACAGTAGTACCCCTTTGCATTTTTTTTTTTCAAAAATTTTAAAATATTTAATTTTTTTAAAGAAAGGTTTAATTTAAATAAAAAAATTTAAATAAAACACTTTGCAGAAGAAAAG
>JXPG01061718.1:3150-22639 GCA_001015175.1 Megaselia abdita | reverse complement strand
TTTGTAGTAAATTTTACTATTTCATTTTTTCTGTGAAGTTTAGGGGTTCAAATTACGAAAATAAAATTGATAAATTAGCTGTACGTTCAGCTTAATGAAAACGGTGGGCATTGAACCTCTTCATCTTGATTGCTGGTCCAATGTCATATTATTTAATAGCACCGCTGAATTTATCGGATGACTTCATTGTTTGTCTGTTATAAAACTCATTGTTCGCAGTTATGAATGTTTCCTAAATTCTGATTATCTTCTGTAGTTTTATTTTTTTTATTCTAGCTAGCAGTCTCTGCTTCCACTCTGATGATTCTAAGTCCAGAAATAATTTTAAAATGCTTATTTTCAGTGACTATGAAGATGGGATTCACCTACGCGTGCAAACATTTGTTGACTTTAGTTTCAATTCCATGAGTTCCTCATCCGTGCAGTATTGAAAAGTATCTTGATTGAAGCCAGTGGGATTAAAACCCAGGCAAAGTGTATATACTAAGTAAGCTATCAAGAAAACTATTCATCAGATACTTTTCATGAATATTTTTGAAAAGTCGTAGAAAAAAAACCCNTACTTTTCATGAATATTTTTGAAAAGTCGTAGCAAAAAAACCTAACTTCTTTCAAGTATAGTAATACAAAGACCTTCAATGAATCNTTGATTGAAGCCAGTGGGATTAAAACCCAGGCAAAGTGTATATACTAAGTAAGCTATCAAGAAAACTATTCATCAGATACTTTTCATGAATATTTTTGAAAAGTCGTAGAAAAAAAACCCAACTTCTTTCAAGTATAGTAATACAAAGACCTTCAATGAATCTCAATCCCACTGTCCAGCTTTCGAAAACAGTCTTCCTTCAAGTTTTTCTTCATTCGAGTTCCTGTTGTCTAGAAGAAAAGTCTGGTCGCATCGCATCGCCTGAAGCACATTACTTACTAGGTTGATGTTTATGTTGTGCGATGTTGTCTTTTATTTACCTTTTCTGTTTCAAATAAAAACACTCAAAAGGTCTCTTTAGGAAGTTGATAGTTAGGTAAGGTAATGTAATGTAAGCTAAGGTAGTACCTGGCTGGTGCTCTACTCGAAACGATAAAGTTTCTAGTCTATGGTCTGGAGATGTTATTATTCTTGTGAATGTGACACTCTGGTTCTCTCTTGAGGTTTATGTTTATTCATAGGTGGGTTCTTGTTTTGTAGTCGTCGTATATTTTACCTTCACAATTTATATATAAAATGAAATATGGACGGTATGCAAATATTACAATTGGAAGGTTGCTTGTTTGCTTGTTCTATGCTTGCTATATTTCTGGATCTAATTACTTAGCTGTGGTTTCGAGTTGTTAAGTAGTTTACTTTTTTCAGGGGATTGTCTGCTATTGTGTCTGCTCGAGAAGGAAGGCGGGCGTACCAAACATCCAGGTCCACAGTTTCCGATTAAATAACTATATAGAAAATGAAAAAGTGAATAACAAATCCTATTAGAAAAACCAGACAAATATAATCTTTCAACAGAGAACCAAACAGAAAAGGATATAGTACCAGGAAAAAATCAATCAAATTATTAGTTAAACTCTCAATCAATTCCTTTTAAAGACCAGCAATTGAAAATACCACTTTCGATGTCAATATTCTATTAACTTGACAGACTATATAGTTTGCTATCCACAGATGGGTGGTCTTTTTGCTTCACTTTCCACTTTTTTCCTTCTTTGTACTTCCAATAAAGAAAGCAATCAACTTTCAACCCCAAAATGGTTTTCTGCTCCACTCTCCATATCCAACAACATATGTGTGTTCCTCATCTAGTCCACCCCGTCATGTCAGTGTAAGAAGGAGAATGTTGGATGTTGAATGTGTGATTGTGAGCATCAGCTGGACATGAGGAAGTGACTAGTCATGTCCCCATAACATTTATTTTCTAACCGGTGAAATCAACTCTATTTTTTCTGCAGAAATGGAAACAAATTACTGGTTTATTATGTTGAAAGGGAGAAAAAGAAGAAATTTTACATTACAATTACATTTAGTTTGATGAGGTTTTCGTATAGTTCTCTAAATATATGGCAAGTGTACTTTTAGTTAATGGGGGTAGTTTCTTTTCATACTTTTAACTGTTTGTGTCAGAAGTGTTTCTATGAAATATGAGTCTTAAGTAATTTTAGAAATAAACTACATTATTTGGATGTTCATTTTGTTTGCGGAAATTACTAATGTAATGTTTAGCTTATTGTTTAAGCTTTAGTGAGCTCGAAGGCCTCAAACATATCATATGTTCCAATACAGAACATTAGTATTAGAAAGCCAGGGCTGAATCTATCCGAATCTATTTTGATGAAGTGTCTTGACTGCTCGATAAATTCCCCCGGACCATTCCAAACATTGATGAAGATCATCTAAAACAAGCTCTATATAGTAGAGCTCTTTTTGAGTTTTAGGGAGCGAAACATTAGTAACGTTTTCAGCTGAAGACACGAATACGAAAAAAAGTATTGCGAGACACTAATGAAGCCTGAAATTTCTACAAGAACATCAGCCTTAGTAGAAAGCCTTATGTCCCTAATGCCAACAGCTATGAGGACAAAGATGGAAAGCTGATGTTATAGGTAAAAAATAATTTCTGAATTTCAAGAAATGAGACAAACCCAACTGCTCGAACTATAGGAGCAGAAGCCTACTAAATATCGCCTATTAAATGCTATATTCAATCATCCTAGAACGACTGAAGCCATGCTTGGAAAATCATAACATCTGACCAGATTNCTAGTATTTAAAACTTCTACAATTCTTCTCCGGTTNTATCGCCTATTAAATGCTATATTCAATCATCCTAGAACGACTGAAGCCATGCTTGGCAAATCATAACATCTGACCAGATTTTCACACTACGACAGATAATTGAGAAAGCATTGGAGTTTCAAGTCATCGTTAAGCAAGCGTATGATACTCTAGAAATAAAACACCTGTTCCCAGACATGAACCAGTACGACATCCCCACNCTCTTAAATATTTTGTTCAGAATACCAAAAAAGGCGTCACTAAATACCTCTTGGAGACTTCTCCAGGAAACCCTGAAGCAGTTTTCTACACCTATAGAAGAGAAGAAGGATAGAAGAAGTTACCAAATGAAGAGGTATTCTAGAGGTATCAAAAACCGAATTTTGCTCCTTGGGTATGTCCAATAACTCTGTGAACTGCTGGCACAAGCTTTGCACTCTCATGCCTTAGGACCCCAGCAGGTATAAAGACAAAGATATGGAGAGCTGATATCCAGTAAAAAAGAAGATGGGAAGAGTTTATTTTTCGGAGCTTCTCAATGGTGAAATCGAAGAAACACAACAAGAAATTGAAGACGCAGTAGCTGATGATCACTTCCCTAGCTACCAAAGGTAGCTACCGCATTGGCAAGACCGAAAAACCACCATTGAAGCATTTCATGCGCCTGAGAAATCAATATCTGACTATCTGATCTTCACATTCAGATAGACAATTGAGAAAGCATGGCAGTTTCAAGTTAAGGCTTTCTCAAAGATTATAATGCTATATCGTATGAGTAACACCTGGAGCTTTGTTAGAGACGATGAAGAAGTTTTGTACTCACAACTGGCAGATGATCTCTCGTGCGGCTTATTTAACATCATCCTTGATCTGATCATGAAAATCAACACTATCAATGTGGTCTTCTACAAGTCAAGTTATGTAGACGACTTCAATGTAATCGGGAACTCTAATGAAAGAGTTGAAGAATCCTAAAGCGCATCGAACTCAAGGTCAAGTATCTACTAACATTAAGATCCCTGAACCACTATAATTTCGAAACACTCAACAGTTCATCTGACAATGATACCAATGACAAAGAACTCAGTCTAAAAATATACTGCTATTTCTAACCCAAGTAACCCCCAATCAAGCGGAATCTAGCCGATATTCGCCGATGGATATATATGTATATATATTCGAAAACTCAAAGCTGAATATCACACCAAAATTCCTAATCCATGATGAGAGAGCGTCCAAAGCACATATCCAACAGTAAGTAAGAACACTTGATTTTCTTTGACAAATCAAATTTAAACAGACATAAATCACAGAGAATAATACTAAGTTTTTGGCCTTGCTGACAAATTTTATTGTAGATTCCTGTCCCTGTTATTTTGGTGACAGTAGAGCCATGACTCCTCAAAACGGCTGTTCCTGTGTTAAGACTTAGGTCGCTAAATCTGGTTTTAAATAGTCATAGAAAGANCTGTTATTTTGGTGACAGTAGAGCCATGACTCATCAAAACGCCTTTTCCTGTGTTAATACTTAGGTCGCTAAATCTGGTTTTAAATATTCATAGAAAGAGCGTGATTTGATACCTCTCTACATATTTCTGCCTTCCTTGAATACATTTCGGCATCCATCACATAAGGTGTCATGAGAGCGCTGTATGTTATTCGTGATGTCGAAGGATTTTTACATTTCTCTCGTCAGCAATCTTTGACATTCTCTGAAGCTAAGTTTGTCTTACCTTTATCTGTCTTGATGTAACGAATGAAGATACGTTGATCATGGAGAACATCATGGTTGAAAGCTCTACCATAAAATCAGTGAGACGAGACCAATCTCCATTTGGGTAATACTTCTTATAAACTTCTAATAAAATCCACAACCTTTGATTTTGAATATTTTGAAAAACTTCAAGTAGTCATTTAAAAACAACTAAACCCAACATCACTTACGAGATATTAATATTTAAATTATTACACTTACTCTCGAACCCTTGAGAATTATACGATATATAATTTCGCTTTCAGAATTCCTCAAGAATCACATTAGTTACAAAAGCGGTACTCCTCGTCAAAGTCAATGCCACCAGATAATCTATCTTCATTTAACCATATCCGACATACTCAAAGCATCCAACTAAAAGGAAAGCATAAAACCACACATCAGACAGACGACACCTTTGGAAAAAGAATATATGTCTGTCTAATCCTTTTCCAACCAGCCAAATCCATTAACTTCCAACAAATACAAATAAACGAAAAAGAGGCAGACTAAAATCCTTAATAGCTTGACAAATGATGAACAGGTCGCCATGGAAGCCTTGTTCCCAGTCGAGGAAGTCCTATTTTCATATATACTAATACTTCACTTCTAAACGAGGGTGATATATAAATTAGTTATTAAGCGCAGAGAAAGGCGCGCATTTATTCATCATTTTTCTTCGGAAAAAATGAATGATTGATGTCCTTTCGAGCAGGATGAGATGATGCTTACTAAAGATGGGGGAAACAAGAGAGAAAGGATTTAAATGGTTTCACCCTATTTCGCTTGACTGACAAGACTTTGATAAATGCATTTTTTTGATGGTATCTCTGGTCGATAGGTCTTTTGTATCACATCGATTTTGATTTTTCAATTTCAATTCTAATTCAGAGATATTGTGTTGTTCCGAGATAACAGGTTTTAGATCCATGGTACATGATTAAACAATGATTCTTTCTGTTTGGAAATTGGATTATCCTTTCATTTTCTCTTTGTTGTTGTTTGATAAGGATAGAAACAGATGGTCCTTTACTATTTTTGTATATGTAGCTCTTAACTTGAACTTTGTATTTACTAACTTTTTTATAGAGTGAATTTTGAGATTTATTAGAAGTTATATATTTGTAGTATTATAGAGCTACAGTTTCATTTATTGTATTCGTATATTTTTTGAATGCAAAAATGTCACTCTATTTAAGTGCTTCAAGAAGAAATACAAATTTAGGATTCGAACCTAAGATCGATAGAGTGAGGCATAAGTACTAGGACTACAATTTTCTGCTACCATGGTTTTACATACATATGATGATTTTATGAAATTCATAATATATCGTATACCTCCAGTTCGCGAGTTCTCTCGATCTTTAGCTATTGCCCTAGAGTTGCTCACGCCCTTGGATGTTAGGTGATCTTTAAGACAGTCCAGATAACGACGTCTTTGCCGACTTCCTCCATCAGGAATAGTGAAAGCGATTTTCTTTGATGGAGATTCATCATGCATTCGGTCTACATGCCACAGCCATCATATCTGTAACTTCGACCGATGCTGGTGTCATTATACAACTGATACAGTTCATAGTTGTAACGCATTCTCCATTTAATGTCAAATACCCCTAACAGGTTCTTATCAGATTCTAAAATATATATAATATATGTATTATGAATGACTTGTAGATCTTCAGATTAGTGATGTGTTTCTTCGTATAAACCTAGATCTGAGAACTCAGCTCAACCCATAAAGTGTTCGATTGGCAAGCAAAATTCTCCGTCTGATTTCCTGGGTGATTGACTGAGCGTCCTAAAGATATGAAATCATAGACCGCCTCGTACACATGAGCTCCAATCTTTACGTTAGAAGACTATTGGCTGTTTCTAATCGATTTCATATGTACTTTATTTTCTCGACGTTCACTCTGAATTACAGATGTTAGTATAGCTTCGTTTCAGATCTTCAACATTTCGTCCCCAGAAGTTGATTTCGTGATAATGTTACTTGATGTTCGAATCTCGTCTCTTCGTTATATGGCTTCCAGACAGATGTTAAACAAGTTACAAGATAAATCATCTCCTAGCTGAAAGCATTTTTTAGTAGTAAGGGAATGCGATGCTTTCTTTGATACACGAAAAGCATTTTGGTTGTGTGATAGAGTCATCTGACATAATGAAGATAAGCTTTCTNTGTGTGATAGAGTCATCTGACATAATGAAGATGAGCTTTCTGGGGATGCCGAACTGGTCTATTGCTACATATAACTCGTCTCTAACAATACTGTCGTACGCTGTTTAAAAGCGATGAATAGGTGGTATCAATCTGGAATTCACGAGTCTTTTCAAGGATCTTGAGATCACCGCAGTGTGAAGATCTGCTCAGAGGTAGATTTTCTGGATCTAAGGTCACATTGATATTCTTCAATCATGTTTTCGAGGAAAGGTTTCAGGCTCTCCTTTCTTGTATATAGGTATTATATATATATCTTATAGAAAAGCTGATCTCCGTCACTTTTTACGAGCTCAGGTCGATTTCCATAGGACCCAGGACTCTTGTTTGCCTTAAGCTTTCATATGGCAGCTTTATTCTCAGCAAGTGAGTTCGGTATTTCGACTTCTTCACCTGATTCTTTGACATCGTAGCCAAGAAGTTATAAAAATACTCCTCCATATAGCGAGAATATTATCATCATTCCCCAAGAGATTTCCAGATGCATAGTTACAGAAGGTTGACGGTGGTGTGAACCTGAGACGTTTTACCTGCGGAGAGAAATTTCTCTGGCCTCTCAAAAACTCTAACTTTCTCATCTCGTTATTTTCGAATGTGCACTTCAAGGGCCCTTCAGATACGACTTTCTGGGACTCTCCACGGTTTATTTTTCCCATTGCAGGTTGAATTTATTTCCGAAATCTATCTATGTTTTCCACTAATATAATTCTCGCTCTATGCTCAGATCAGCAATCTTATGAGCTCAACGATTAGGATCATAGATAAATAGAATCTTACGAATGTATTGTGTCTCCGTAAGGTGTGAATAAACATATCTGGGAGACCCCATTCAACTGCGAGGATATAATTTGGAGTGTCTCTAGATCATTCTTCAGATCCATGACAAACCGTAGTTCGTCCATCTGAGTTGGACAGATTATAATTATTTTCAAGAGAAACACATTTATTAGTAATGAAATCTTTCCAGAAATAGATTACTTTGAATTTAGCCACACTAATTTTATTTTCTTAGTTGAGTGTTTCCTTATTCCCATTTTTCGTTAGATGCAGGCATGACCATAACTTGAGATTCTTCAGTATTCACGTCTACAGACCATTTTAAGCAATATTCGAAAAGCCTATTAATAACTTCTTGTAAAATATCAGGAGAATCAGCGTATGGAAACAATATGGTCAGGATATGAATAAATATTTACTGAATTATTACCCAAAGTGATACCACCACCGATTTCCAAGTGTGAATCGTTGATATATAAAGCAAAGAGTAGAGGACTTAATACACACCATTGCCTTAATCCAGAAATATAAGCGAACCAGTCAGAAAGTTTATTATTTCTAGACATTTAATGAATTTTGATGATAATCCCATTTGAAACAGCTTATAGATCAAATAACTATGTAAAACGCAGCTCTGAAATCAATGAAGAAGTGTCATGCAAGATTCACTATTTCTTTAAGGGCGAATATATTATCACTTGTAGAACATCCACGTCTGAACTTATTGAACTTCACTATCTTATACCCAAGAAACAAGTCTAATCTAAGAAATCCCTCTAAATTAGGAAGGATCGGATCTCCTTTTTATGAAGAGAAATAATTATTGACTTATTAGATAAGTCTGCGTAGTTGGTTGGTAGCACTCTCGCCTTCCAGTCTCACGATTTTGAGTTCGATCCTTAGTGCACACGTCAGAATTTTCTTTCTTATGAGTCGGATATACTACCTGACGCCACCCTTTGCGTTTCGATGTTGATGAAACCAAAAGGGTATCTCTAATACACTCGTTGTAATAGCAGACAGCTATTCACTGACTCTATTCAGAGGAAGAGGGAAAACTAACAGAAACTGGTAAATACACAGAAATCAAACATTCCTTAATATCACTGCTACACCTCGAGCTACCTTTGTGTAATATTAAAATAATTCTCTTAAAATATGAACCCAACAACATTTACCAATTACTCGTCTTCTTTTCAAAAGAAAATGAATTCTTCTTTTGATAATAATGAATAAATTGATTCCAATTTACTTCGTTAGGATCTTTAAAAATCTTTCAATTCATTAGTTCTTTCTGTTCGATACCGGGGATGTTTCCATCCGAAAACTAAAAGAGATTCTTCCAAATTGTATTATTTTTATCAATATCTTTGAGAGAAGATAACTTTCTTGGAGCATCAGTTTTCTTTCCATATCAGATACAAAATAGATTGATGATAAGTTTATGTTCTTTTGATGATGAAAAATTTAAAAAGCAATTTCCATTCATCGAAAATTCAATTATAAATTGCACTAAAATGCAAAATTAATAGTAAGGCAAAGTTTTTTCCTTTTTATCAAAATGGAAGTGAAGTGAAGATGGAAAGGCAAGGGAAGGGAAGAAACCAACCAACAAAAACATTTCATTGCAAAGTTTTCCTATAAAATTTCTTCAGTTTTCTTTCAGGTTTTTGAGGTATAGAAAGATGTCTAGACTGTTCCTTATGCACGAGAAGTGAAGGTGGTCACAAATTGTTGATTGGTTTTACTATAAGATAGATAAATTAATAAATATCCGGCAATATTGATTTTATTTTGACAAAAGCCGGCAACAACAAACCACACTTCAAGTTTTCTTTCAGGTTTTTGAGGTAAAAAGATGTCTAGACTGTTTCTGATGCACGAAAAGTGAAGGTGGTCNGAAGTGAAGATGGAAAGGCAAGGGAAGGGAAGAAACCAACCAACAAAAACATTTCATTGCAAAGTTTTCCTATAAAATTTCTTCAGTTTTCTTTCAGGTTTTTGAGGTATAGAAAGATGTCTAGACTGTTCCTTATGCACGAGAAGTGAAGGTGGTCACAAATTGTTGATTGGTTTTACTATAAGATAGATAAATTAATAAATATCCGGCAATATTGATTTTATTTTGACAAAACCCGGCAACCACGAACCACACTTCAAGTTTTCACTTTACAATAAAAAGTTAAAAATATTCTTTGATTTATAAAGTGGACCTCATGTTGAGACCTTCTTTTCATTAAAATATAAATTTCCTTTTCATAGTAAATCCGGTAAATAGCTGTATGTTTTGTGGATTTTTTGTTACCAGAAAATATGAAAACAAAAAATAAATTATGGTAATTCGCCACATAATTTTATGAAAATCCCCAGCCCCATATTTTTGTTTTAACAAAAGTGCTTTCGCTTTGGATTTTCATTTTTATTTCACTTTTTTACTGGGAAATATATAAAATGCAATGATTGTCATTATATTGTATAGTCGTGTCCCTCTCTTGTCTCTTCACTCACCCTCGCCAAGCAGAATACCACGATGGGAAATAACTGGGGTTGCTTTGAGGTTTTTATGAAAATATATATTCTCGAATGAAACTTGGAAATGTGGAATTCAGCTCTCGACTTCAACATGTTATTTTTAACTGATGGGTGTAACAGACCATTTTGTTCCATGTTAATATTTTTCCATTTCGCGGAAAATAAAAGAGGTTAATATAATAACTGCGATAGTAATTACTTCATACAAAAAATCCTTGAAATTGTTAATCACTTTGGGAGGGATATAAAGTGGAGACTTGAAATTGTTTTACCTTGTCATATTTCGGGGATGTATTGTGGTGAGGGTCTATGGGCCTTACTGGTATCTTCAAAATGAGGTATCACACGACCCTACATGATTCAAGATAACGAAGTTATGAACTAAAATGTTAATTTGTTATAGGCCATTTTACTAGTTTTGCTTCCCTACACCACTGCATTTAGAAATTCCAAAAAGTAAGGATGGGGGTTTGAGGGTTTCATTAGTATCTTTAAAACTCGGTATCCAACTTGAAAATCTGACAAGATTTGCTTCCAGAATTAAAGAGCTAGAGCCATCTGATGTCGACGAATACAAATTCTGTCAATGCCAGTCAGATAGACTTTAAAATGAGATATCACATGTCAAAATCGGACAATGTTTACCCCTTCATAAACAAATTTTCAACAACTTTCAAGCTATTTTGTAAAAAGTATTATTAAAAATTGTATTCTGATAGCAATTTTGTTTCCTAGAGTTTGTGAAGAGTAATATTAAGAAATTCAAATTTTTTACTAGTTTTTGTAAATTACTTTCCTCAAAACTAAGGATTTGTATAACTTTTTGTTTTTATATGTTTAATTCTAACTTTTTTTATGTTTTTGTTTAATATTTTTTAAATTTTTATTATATATTTTCTGTTTTAATGTAAAGTTTGATTTAATTTTGTTATATTTCTCTTCTTAATTTTTATTTAATTTTTTTTTTTTTATTATTTTTTGTATTTATTGTTATGTTTTTTTATGTTTAATTTTTTTTAAATAAATGTTTTTAAATTTTTCTTGTTTTCAAATGTTTATGCTTAAGAATTGTGATTTTATTGTATTTCTTATTTATAATTTTTGTTGCAATATTTAGCTATGTCTTTGTTTTATTATTAAGTTTTATCTAATTAAAATTTTATATATTCTTGTTCTTAGTGATATACTTTTGTTCAATGGTTTTTAGATTTGATTCTTCGCTGTTTTATTTTTATTTATATTTCGTTTTAATTGTTTGATTTTAATTTTCTGAAATCTTGGAATCTCTGATCACTGAAAAAATTCTGAGACTCCTCTATATATTCCTCGTCCACTGTTACCCATATTGCCTATACCTCTATCCAAAAATACTTTCGAATTACTTAAAAACAATAAAAAACTGAACTTCCTTAAAACTTCAAAAAAAAATGTTTAAATGGCAAATTAGATACGCAATAGAAAAGAAAATAATTCCAAAACCCCCATTTCCTCACAAATAATTTATTTCATACTAAAATTAAGTATCACTGTTAAAAATCGGGGTGTTAAATTTACACGTTTGAGGTGTATATATAGCATTACACCTCTGAGCGTGTAAGTTTTAAAATAGCAGGTGTAAATATTTTTTGAAATTTTTTGGCTAAAACACATCTTCATAATTATTGACGTGTATTTCATTGCAGGTATAAAAATGGATACACCTTTTGAAGTGTAGACATTACACCTCAAAACGTGTAATTATTGCTACACCGATTGAGGTTTAACGATTTACACTTCGATTTTTAACAGTGTATGCAATTATTAATTTTGTAGTAATTTGATTAATTACAAAGAAAAGTCGTCAGCAAAAAATATATATATCAACTAATAATATATATATATAATCAACTAATAAACTGGGGATACTTATTCGTATATAATGAAGTATAGTAATAGGCCTAAAATCCTCGAATGTTGAGTATTGAATAGCTTCCTGTAACACCATTCTCGTATCTGTGTCGCTCCTATAGATGTACTCAGTTGATGTCTTATAGTTATTTAGAAACCAGCACGAGTTCAACAAATCCTTTTTTGAGAAAATCTACTCAGCATATTCAAATATATAGCGTTTGAAATATGAACAATATTTTAAGAAATCAGTAAATAAGAAAACAAATTTGTTCCCACTCAGTATCCCCAAAGGATTCCAAATAGGATAGTCTCGAAGAAATCAAAACTCCATGTCTTTGATAATCCGTAGTTCTAAAAGTTTAAAAAACTGAAGAAATAACAAAATTTCATAAAAATCGCTCTTGAAATTGGTGTTCTTCGTAATCAAATTTTCTAGTAATTTGTCCACCACTTGGAGCCAGATTTTAAAACTGGTCCCACTTAAGCTGCTAACTGAGCAGTTTAAATGGGAACAGATTTATAATCTGACTCCAGATGGTGAGAACAGTTTTTGGAGGGGTAGAAAATTGTTTAATTTCACAAAAAAATATTTTTCTCTTTCACCCTTTCAAAAACGTTTCGCAAAAGATGGAGTGAAGTTGGCAGTTTAAATGGGAACAGTTTTAAAATCTGTCTTCGGGTGGTGGGAACAGTTTTGGGAGGGGTAGTAATTTGTTTTCACTAAAAACCACTTTCCCCTCTTTTACCCCTCCAAAAACTGTTCGCCCCACTTGGAACAAGATTTTAAAACTGTTCCTACTCCCTGTGGTAAATTCAATAGAGTGAAGTTAGCAGTTTAAATGGGAACAGTTTCAAAACCTTGCTGTGGAAGGTAGGAACAGTTTTGGGAGGGGTAGTAATTTCTTTATTTTCACTAAAAACTAAGTTCCCCTCTTTTACCTCTCCAAAAACTGTTCACACCACTTGGAGCAAGATTTTAAAACTGTTCCTACTTCTTGTGGTTAAACTTCAACTGTTGTAATTTACTTCACTCAACTATTCTAACAAACTTCACACAGTGAAATTGAAATGATAACTTCAAGCAACCAATCTTGTTCTCTACTTAATTAAAGGTAATTTTGAATAATACTTATAAATATTACTTACTTATTTTTTTCAGAGATCTTTAACAACAATAGCTTATGTCACTATTCTCTTGCTAATAATCATATAGTTTTTCTACCTACTTGTAATCCCTGTGCAGAACCAGTGTTATTCAAATTTTGTATTTTCCTTATTTTTTAAATAAATTTATTTTTAAATATTTGCGTTTTGGTTTTATTTTATTTGGGTGGGGTTTGATATTTATTTTTGGGAATTCACCATTGCCCAGATAGAAATATCTGTTCTTGGTTCTAAACTAGCTGAAGAAAATAGTAAGAGGTTTACTAGAGGTATAGCCATCTTCTATATATATCTAGTATACTTATTGCGGTCTGTTCTTGTGCATTTGCTATTAGACCACTAGAAAAAGTATAGAAGACATTTCTTAGAAGTATAATATGTTACTGGCGAACAGGAGTCTAACGATTGATAGATTTTGGGTTTCTTAAATAATATTATATGTATTTACGTAATTTTCATTTTTTATGTAAGTATTTTACCCACATTTATAAGTAATTTACCCCCACCAATTAAAAATTGTAGGAGTTTCCAAGGTATGTTCGAATTTCTCTTAAAACTAATATTATGAATAGTTCCTACTTTCGTAGGTGTTGTAAGATTTTCATTTAGAAACAAATAATTTATTTAGTAAATTAAATCGAAATTCATTACACGATTATGAAGAACATATACATAAAACCCAATACCTCTAGGAACTTCAAAATATTTTTGTCAAGTGGGTCTCTTGTGTATTCAGTTTACACATATTACCATAATATTATCCTTTCCTGGAGCTAGATTTTCTAGAACAGAAACATCAGAATAGAACAGGAACTGTTGCGAGAGCCAAAAAAATACCCAGAAAATGTGAAAGAAGTACTTTTCATATTTTCGAAATGTGCGAGGGTGCATAATAATTAGATGGAGTTTTACTTTGGGTGGTGGAAAATTTTAAAATTATTTTTATAAACTTTTTCCTAGCTGAGAAGACTGCATAGAGAGAGAGCGAAGTCTTTAAGTAAATATTAGGAGGATTTTTTTGTTTTATATTTTAAATTATTGGGGGAAGTTTCATTCACTTTCGGGATTATTATCATCTCTTTCTCTCATTAGATGTTATGTTATCTTTATTGGCTTTTTAATGTAAACTTTATCGCCATTTCTTTGTATGCTTGCTCAACTTGGGGTTTGAGGGTAATGGCTTTTGGCAGATGTCATTTAGACGATTATTAAGGGCAGATTTCGGTTGTTTAGTCTGGGAAAGAATTCTCTTTTCTTTGTTCTTTTTGAAATGGGTCTGATTTTGAATATTATGTGGTAGAATATTTAACTTAAAAGTTTTTAATGCAGCTTGGCTTATTATGTGACGTGAACTTGAAGTTTTTATTTACTTAGCAGTTATATAAATTTAAATTCTTGGCCCTAAGGGTTTTCTGATTCTCCAAAAGTTGTCCGTAAACTTTTTCAATCTACAAATTTAAAATTTAAACACATACAAATAATTACCCTTTAAATAACTGAAAATCATAAAATACCTCCCTCCCAGCAAAGAAAATAAATCCGTACTCATAAAGACCATAATCCGTCAGCCATATGCCCTTTGATAACCTCTAATTACGTTAGAAAAAAACAATAATGAAATGGATAACAAAAGGACACAGCTGAATCCTGAATTAAAAAATGCAAATCTGCATCATCTAAAATTCAAAAGGGTGCATCAACAGATCATCAAATTTACGGAAAAGAGTATTATCCTCGCACTGTTGAGCACGAAATATTCAATTAAAAGTGTCCTTTTCCTGAATCATCCCCTCTTATTCTGTTGCAGATTTATACTCGTGTTTTTTATTCCCTTTTTTTATTTTGACATGATTTTGAAATAAAAAAAATGGAAACCGCACTCTATGTCCTTTTACACAGTGCGATGATGATTATTAGTGACACGCGACTTAAAAGACAATGGCGGAGGAGGTTGAAATTATGAAGTTTGTATTCATTAGTCTTTTTAAAATGGTGAATTTTTAATGAAGGTATAAAGGATATTGATTTGTGGATGGTAGTAACAATTTTGAAATTCATTTCATGACTATTTTAAAATATCTCTTTAGGATATATTGATGGATCTACTGAATGATTGAGGACTTTTGGATGAATTAGGGAATGGATGGGAATTTAAAACTTTAGTGTGTCGCTAAGACTTGTTAAAGATAGTTAGACTAAAAACTGTCTTTTCTGGGGTTCATGAGGAATTCTAGAAATAATTCTCACTGTGTTTATTATTGCTAAAGCGATAAAGGTTGCGGTGTATTCCATTTGAAAAGTACACAGTCATACTAGATCCTGACTATGAAGCCGAGGAATAATGAGCTGTCCTCTAAAAAGCCATAGTCCTGAATTGAATTGGAACACTGGAAAGATGACAAATTATTATGAAAACGCTTTACTTTAAGCATAGACACACCAAATATAATTGCAAACTCTCGGAATCTGATGTTTTCCACTTCAGCCGAATCATTTATTGCTCTTTGAAGCTGTCTCTTGTTCTGGTAGGGTGCTCCGGTTTCAGTGGAAAACATCAGACTAAGTACATCTTTTGGATTTCATTTGCCACAGCTGATATGCGGCAACACTCATTAAAGTAATTAAAAGAAGTCATTAACGTTTCATAGTTGGACATTCACCTAGAAAGTGTCTTAATTTCTATTTCGTTTCAAAGCTTCTACAAAAATAGTGCTAAGCATGCTCTTTTTTAGATGCTATGTATCCTATATATCTTAAATGCCATTTCAATTCTTCTAGAATACGTGTTAAATACGTCCTGTCGGCTGTAAAATTTAGAAGAATATTACCATTGTATTCTTAAAAACGTATTATATTCGTCCGGTCCTCCTTCCATACAAGCTGGTTTAAATCAAAATCGCTGGAATCAGGGTTAGCTAAATGTTTGTAATTAATTAAAAACATTTCTAATTACATACTTTATTTTAGCATGTACATAATTAATTGCATGAAAAAAATATAATGATGGTACTTCAACTATTACACGGAAAAAAATAAGTAGTAACATTTTATTTTCACTACTTTAATAAAATTGACTACAAAATAAAAAAGCTGAAAATAGCTAATTTTACTACTTTAAATTAAATTAAAAAAAAAAAAAAAAGGCAACCAACAGGATTTAAAACCAGTTCATTTGTATAGTAAAAAGAAAATATTTTACTATTTGTAGCGAATTTTACCAAAACAAAACAATAAATAGCAAAATGTGCTATTATTTATCTATTTTGTAGGAAAATTTAGTACTATTGTAATAGCTATTTTTCCTATTTCCAGAGAATTCTTGAATTTTGTAGTGAAATTTACTACTTCAAGTTGTGAACAAATCAAATTTTCATGTAGTACATTCTACTAGTTCTAGTGCATTTTACTACTCAATAATTTTCGAATTATTTGCTACTAATACTAAATTTTAATACTTAGTAAAATTCACTATTCGCTAGTCAGTTTTACTATTTAGTAGTCAAATTTACTATTAAATCCGTAGTAATTCTTTCTATTTCTAGAGATATTTCCCACAAGAAAATTGCTACACATAGTCAATTTTTCTAATATTATAGTAAATTTTACTACAACACTAATTTCACAACTTATTTCTAGTGACTTTCGCTATTTATTTTTTTATGTGTAGTAAAACCTACTATATAAATGCAAAAATGTACTACTATTTGTAGTAAAACGAAAAAATTACTATTGGTAGACACTTTCACTAAATAAAGTTATTACTAATATTTTTATTACAATTTAGGGATTAAGTAGTAATTTAATATATTTCTTAAGTAGTAATTTTTACTATTACTAGAAATTAATACAGATTAAATATATCACTAATATTTTTACTAAATAGTTGTAAACTTTACTATGACAAGAGTAGCAATTTTTCACTAAAACTTTAACTACTTAGTAGTAAAATTGTAGTTATTTTTGCTATTTTTTTTATAGTAAATGTATGTATTTATAGAACATTTATTACAAAATAATAGTAATAGTTAATTTTACAACTCATTTACTACTTGGAAATTTTTTTTTTTGCATATTTAATAAAAAAGAAACATAGTTGCTCTGATGAATATGTTTATTCTAAGATATTCAACTCCCAGTCTTACTTCGAATGGCCCATCCTCACTTCGAATAATATATTAGGAACCATAATAATCATATTAGGAATCATAACTTTCATAAAAAAAAAATGCTTCTTTAGTTGCCCCTTTCCTACGCCCTTGCATTTCCCACATGTTGCTAAAGGATGATGGGCCTTATTAGTACTTTCAAAATAATATATCACACGACCCTGCGTGATTCGAGATAACGAAGTTATACATATTTTTATTTAGTGGCCCCTTGTCTACGCCCATGTATTAGTACCTTCCTAATGATGTATCACATGACCCTGCGTTATTCGAGATAACGTAGTTATGCACTACAATGTCATAAAAGGCCACATACTTCTAAGTACACGCTTCCCTGGTTACAGGATACGCTAGATAAAGGACTTTAGACTGATCAATCTAATACCTTTTCTTTGAAAAATATTGAACCCAATGCCCTTGAAATTAAAATCAGGGGAGACAGCCGCCCATAAAGTCGGGTATGCGGAAAAGCCCCTCCATCATAAACATCTAGGGAAATGGAATTCCATTGGAGATAAATATGAGTCACATCATATGGAGGTGTACTCTCAGCAAATGGAGCCTACCATCACAAAAATAGTAGTATATACATGCATTTTGGTTCACTCACCCGCTTCGCATATCGGTCCGTAAATTATATGTCTCTGTCAGCAAATATCACTCCGAAATCATGCTTCTTTAAAGGGCAGCTGTAATAGAGATCACATTGGTATTTAATTTCATCCTCTAATTCACCCTTATATATTATATCATCTGATATCCATTCGTAGTCAGCTTCGATTGGAGAGGAGACGTGACTGGCATCTTGCTTCTAGAACCCATAGAGTCCGAGTTCTGCCTCATAGATATGTGAATGGGCCCAGAACTGAGGCCTAAACAAAAAACCTAACAAAATGAAGCATATCCTTTTCACAACACAGAAGGGAACCTCAGCTAAATGTCTAAGAGTGATTTTTACCCCTTGAATGGAAACTCCAAGCGTATGTAAGAACTAAGAAAGTCTACACTTTCTGAAGCACCATTTACAAATTTTGGAGCCTCTTACCAAAGCTAAACCGAAGAAGAACATTTTATTAATTGTATAAGAACGCTGACATTCCATTGTTCTGAAAATTACATCACATTCCCGTAATTATTGATAAAGTATAGCTCAAAATCTCAGAAAAGTTAATGATAAAAGTTAATAAACACATTTTTTCCTAATTGAATCAGAGTTTTTGTTGAATAATATCCCAACACCCATAAAAGGAAATTGACCAATAAAACTAAAGACGAATACAGAAATAAATCAAAAAGGGATATTGTTTTACTTATTATTGTAAGAATTTACCTACTGATGTGGGAAGTTTACTTACTAATTTTTCAGTGTTTCCTACATTTGTGAAAGTTTTTTCGACTTTGTCACGTTACGTTTTTGGTGAATTAACGAATGGTATTTTAGGGTAATATTATAGATGATATCGTTACATTTGGAAGAGGGAGAATACGTGCTAAATTATGTAACGCTACGTTTTTGATGAACTAATAAAAGAAAGTGCACTTTTTTATAATATTTGATTAATTTCGCTGAAAAGGTTTTAAAAACAAATAGTATTGAAAAGTTTCTGAAAAATATTGAGACAGTTTTCTAGATATATATGACGTTTTGAATATATGTTAGTTTTCAGGGAAAGTATAACGGATTAATTTAATGTCAACAATTATAACGCTATTTAATTCGTTAAGTTATCCGAATCTTTCAAAGTAACAGTTATTTCCGAGTTTGATACGTTATAACGAATAATTATTTTTTCATTGATTGTAGATTAAATATAACAATATTGAATAGTTGTAAAATAAAAAAAATAGTAACATTTTTATAAAGTAATGGAGATTTATGTTAAATTTAATTATTTTTTCATACTATCATTTAAAAGAATATGATAATCAAAGAAAAAACATTTCAAAATTAGTGAAAAATCTTCATTTATTTAAAAAAATTAAAAACACTTTCAAAAATATCAAATCCAAAAAATGTTCAAATATAATTTTTTCCCTTTGTGATTTTTCGCGTTGAAAAAATCAATTTCCTTCCAACTTTTCTTTTACAAAGTCCTAAATTTTCCGACTCCTCTTTAAATTCCCCGTCCAACGATACCCATATTGTGAAAACCAAAATTTAGTCGCTGAACCGTTTCTGGAATCTTGGAACCAATTCCCATCCCAGAAATCGGTTCAAAATATTT
>JXPG01061664.1:341-12017 GCA_001015175.1 Megaselia abdita | reverse complement strand
GTCAATTTCTACAATTGCAGGATTCATGCAATGTGCCTTTGCCAACCAACCAACCNCAACTTCATGTCGTTGTTCAGACACCATTTATGCAAAGATTCCAAGTCATTTTGCAAAGCTTCTTGATGTGAGTTGTCATTAGATGCACAAAAGATTTTACAGTCATCGGCATACAAAAGAATCGAGCTCGGATAGATGTAATCACAAAGATCGTTTATGAACAAAACAAAAAGCAATGGACCAATATGACTGCCCTGTGGTACACCTGAAGTTACATTAATTACAGTTGACATACAATCGTTAAATAAAACATGCTGCGTTCTTCCAGTAAGATATGAAGAAATCCACTTTGTTAGCCACTTCGGAAAGCCCATAAAGTTAAGTTTTATCAATAAGATCCGATGATTAACTCGATCAAACGCTTTACTAAAGTCTGTATAACCGACATCAGTTTGGAAACCACTCTTGAAATTACTACTACTTTTGATGTAAGTTCTAAGAGATTCGTGGATGTGGAGCGCCCTCTAACAAAGCCATGTTGGTGTGGAGAAATTGCATTGACAGTAGAAGTAAGTGTAGTCTGTNAAGTTCCAAGAGATTCGTGCTTGTGGAGCGCCCTCTGACAAAGCCATGTTGGTGTGGAGAAATTCCATTCTGACAGTAGAAGTAAGTGTAGTCTGTCACCAGAGCTTCAAACATCTTTGGAATACAAGAAATTTTGCATATGCCTCTATAATTGTCTACATTTTTCCGTTGACCAGATTTAAACAAAGGTATGATGTAAGAAACTTTCCATAAACTTGGAAATTCCGATAAGCTCAAAGACATGTTGAATAAATAACACAAAGGAATACAAATGTGATGTATATGTATAGTTTTTACGATGACCTGGAAATTAAAAAAAAGGAATGTCGATAACATCAGGAGTTGTACATTGAACATTTTCAGTACCTGGAACAACATACGAAAATACTCACAAATCGTATCATTATCATCTGATAACAAATCGTTGTAAGACATCACATTTGGAAAAATATCACAGCCTATTTTTGGATTTTATAAAGTTCAAAAACCCCTTTATTAAATTATCTTCTAATATTACTGTAGCTGTTATAATAATACATTAGTCCGGACGACTTGAACTTCTTAAAAGCTCGATCCTTTTCATTTCGGAGCCCCTTAATTCTATTTGTATTCACTTTAACTATTTATAAAACAAATGTGTATTTTTTTTGAAAATGTTATTCAAAAATATAATTTATTCAATTTATTGTTCTATTCATTGAAGTACGGCTGCGTTTGCAACAACACTAGGATTATTAACAACTTCACCTAAACTATCAAGCACCTCTTTTCTGTAATCATCAAAATCTCCATCAATTTCATTGATAGTTTGATCCTCAATAACATATAACGTACAACTTGTGTCACGAATCAACCTTTCGTCGTGAGTAACAATAATTACACCACCTTCATACTCATTAATGGCTTCTGCTAAAGCATCAATAGATTCAATATCTAGATTGTTGGTGGGTTCATCCAAAATTAGGACATCAGGTCCACTCAAGCACAGTTCAGCCAAAGCTACCCTAGCTTTCTGTCCTCCAGACAAATCCTTCATTTTGATTGTATGGGCGTGACTAACCAATCCAAAAGATCCCAACGCTTTCCTTGCTTTCTCATGAGGTAGATTGAAAAGCCGTTGCAAGTATTCAGCCGCAGACTCCTCGGCAGTCAAATGCTCACCAGAATGCTGATCGAATCGACCAATATGTAATCTATGATTTTTACGATGCTCCCCTTCCAAGGGTTGCAGTTCCCCTACTAACAGCTTCAAGAATGTGGATTTACCGACTCCGTTTGGACCAACGATAGCGACTCGACTTGTCAAATCAATACCGAAATCAGCTTTGATGAACAATGGCTTCTGACCTTCAAAATTGAAAGTCACATTGTGTATACCAAGAATAGGTGGTTGCAACTGCGAAGGCTCAGGAAACCTGAATTTGACAATATATTCTTTCGGTTTTGTGAGGAGCTCCTGTGGACCATCTTCATCATTATTGGATTGCTGTTTGCCTTTATTCTTCTCCTGTTTTCTAGTCAAATTTTCTTTCTGTTTTTTCTCAGCGGCTTTCTTGGATTGACCTTGGGACTTTAGTTCCTTGATCCGTTTTTCTTGTTTCTCGTATTCTTTTATAATTTCACGGCGTTTTTGAACATGCATCTTCTTGAACATTGAGTAATTACCTTTGTAATAATATAATTTCTTGGTGTCCAAGTGAATAATTTCATTACAAACATTGTCTAAGAAACTTTGGTCGTGAGAAACGATTAGCAACGTTTTTTTCCAACTTTGCAGATAATTATCAAGCCAAATAACGGCATTCAAATCCAGATGATTAGTAGGTTCATCGAGAAGCAATAACGTGGGTTCCATATACAAAGCTCTTGCTAGACTCACTCTCATTCTCCAACCTCCAGAAAAGTTCTTAGTAGCCCTATTTTGCATTTCCTCTGTGAATCCAAGACCAGCTAAGATACGACGAGCTCTTGCCTCAGCCGAATAAGCACCGGAAGCTTTAAGCTCATTGATGACATCATTAAATTCTTCTTGAACTGATAAATCACCTTTCTCCATTAACTCTTCCAGTTCAGCTGATTTTTGCAACAATTTGGTTCTTTTTATATCAGCATCCAAAATTGTATTGACTGCAGTCTTATCATCTGCTACAACTTCCTGTTCACAAAGAAGAATGTCAATGTTGGGGGGAATAGCAAAAGCTCGGTTTGATAAATGTCTTAAAAGTGTGGTTTTGCCATGACCATTGGGGCCCACCAAACCATATCGACGACCATTCGCAATCAGCAGATTTGCATTGACAAACAGATCATTTCCTGAGGGGAAAAAATAGTATTTTAAATAATAATTCAAGATTGCAATTCAGCTATGGATATAATTTAATGTTATGGTAATGATTGGATTATTATACTAAAAAAATATCGAAAATAATGTGGGTTTTTATTTATTCTTTTTCGAAAATAATGTGGGTTTTTATTTATTCTTTTTTGTTAAATAATTGATGATTTTTCAGGTTTTCCGGAAACAAAAATGGTTTTATGTTACGGTTCTGTCTTTCATGCTAATGGTATAGCCCGACCAAATTTTGTATAGTTAAGAGAGCAAGCCGTTTTCAAATCGTGTATGGTTTTTCTTTTAAAAATGCTATTTTTGAAAACTATCATTTTGGAAGATAAAGAGTTTTGTGTGGTATTTTAAATTAAACTTTAAGGAAAATTCAACTCTTCTCGTTGCTTACAAGAAATATGTGGCAAAAATTGTTTCTCTTAATTTGATCAATTAAAAGATTTTCTAGAAGAAAATTAGTATTCGAAATTAAACTTTAAGGAAAATTAAACTTTCTATAAGAAAAAACTGATTTTGGCAATTTAAAGAAAATGATTTTCGACACAAAAAAATCCTAAATGGTGTCCCTTTGCGTTTATTTACATACAACCGAAATAATGGATTTTTTTTTTTTTAAATTTAATCAATTAAAAGACTTTCTAGAAGAAATTAATCGAATGAAAAAATAAGGCCAAAATATCAGCCAAATGTTGAAAGGAAGTTTTTAGACACATATTTAATGTAATAAATCCTATGAAAAAAGACAAAAAACTTAAAACATCTTTTTGAATTGTATAAATTATTAAAAAATGACATAGCCAATTTATGTCTGCTTAAGTGATTTTTTAATAAATTTGACTGTTATCTTGGGATATCCATCCTTCATTTACAAGACTTTTGTGAGTATTTTCAGACATGTTTTAAATAGAAAGAATTTAACAAAATATATATAGCAAGTCATTAGAAAAGAAGTTTTTTTTTAAGAATTTGTATATATTATATATATTTTTATTTTAGTTTATTTTTTATAAATAATACTATTTAAAAAAAAAAAAAAAAACCAAAACAATATCGAAACAAATAATATTAAAAAAAATATGTTCATAGTGAAATGCATATTTTAAAAAATATAGATTCTTAAATTCTACCATTAAAATCTTTGATTTTGAGCATTGGAAAAAAATTGGAACGTTTTTTCCTGCTAATAAGAAACAAAAGTGGTTTATGCTCAAACAAAATTTATTGACAACATAAATTTGATTTTGAAATGTACTGAGTAATAAATGTTTGAATACAGTCTTCAATAAAATTGAATACCAAACAAAGAACAGATTTTTTATGACAAAATTATCAGTTTTAAATGTATAAAAAATAATAAAAAATAAAAAAGATCTTGAGAATATCGTTATTTTGTCTCTTTCGGTTTCTTCATAAAAATTAAAAGTGACATGGTTAACAATTTCCTTTAAATTAAGACCATTGCTGCGACTGCTTGCTTAGTCATAAAAAATGTAATCGAAAAAGAAATGTCTTCAACTAGTAAATCTCTCCCTTAATAAATTTAAATTATAATGACGGCTAATTGTAAAGTTAATGAAATTATTTGTATATTTATTCAATTACTTTATTTTAGTTTAGACATTTGACTATTATTTATAGTATATTTTAACATTTAAAGAATGTATACAATTTATATTGATAAATTAGATTGTTAAGTAACTAATGTAAGTAAGATGTAAATATTCTTGAATAACACAATCGAAATTTAAATTAATTTAATTAAGTCTTAAAATATTAGGGATTTTAAAAATAAGATAAAACATCAGTATTTGATATTTTTAGAAAATTTTAAGCCTTTTGTACAACAAAAATGTCTGAAATTTCTATTAAGAGCGTCTTTTTATCAACCACCTTAGTAGCCGTAACACCCATATTAACCAAAGTCTGAAGAATTCCAAAACCTATCATAGTTTTAAACCTTCCAAATGAATTTCTATGACATTGATGTCTCTAATAAAAACGAGTTAAATAGGCTTATTTTTTGTTATCAAACTGTTCAGCAATAGAAGTACATTGAGGAAAAACCCCAATAGCTCAGTTGTTTAATTACTTTTTATTCAAAATAACTTGTGAAAAGAAATCCAATTGTTGTTGTGGACAATGGAAGTCAGTGTGGGAGCTGCGCTAAAATCATTAATGACAAAGAACCCAGGTAGAACCGAAGCATTTACTAAAATAACTGGAAATTCAAGCCCTCTGTATAGAAAACAAATATAAGAGCTTTCAGAGAGCTCTTCTATGCATAATGTGGCTAAAAAAACAATTGTTTTTTTTTTTTTTTTTAATTTTGTGTTTAAGTAATGCTTAGATTTTGTTTAGTAGTAAAGGCGGATTCAGAGTACCAACACAAAATTGATATGTCCAGAGTTACCTTATTCAGTTGTTGTTTGTTTCAAATTTGTTAGCTTAAGAAGTTTTTTAAACATACAATTAGTAAATGTTCTGATAAAATTTCTCATTGGGAAGGACCATCGATTCAGTGTTTTTCATGCAACAAGTGGTTTCACATGGCTTGTTCTGGTCTGAGTGCATCTGAAGTGTAGTTTCTGTTGTAGAATTTGTTTGTCACAACTGATCACTTTCACGTTATTATGAGCCGTTTTGATGAGTTAACAAAAATCAAAACAGCTAATTTTTCGTTCAAATTTTGAGAAAATTCAAACGGAAGTTGCTGTTGTAAAAACTGAGAATAATGAACTGAAGAAAGCGTTAGATTCTCTCACTTTCCGTATTCAATCTTTTTAAAATGTGAGATTAAGAAATCAATTGTTTTTAGAGACATTCTTCTGCTAATCTTAACAAAAATGATCCCGTTGTTAATTTTGGGAAAATCGGAACCGGAATTAGACTGAATATCACTAAAAATTACATAAAAAGTTTTGTTGTTCAGAATAAGATGTCTAATTATAATTTATCAATTTATCTCTTGAGAAATCGTTCCTGAATTCTGTTGCACTCTATAGTTTTTTGTTTGTAGGAGTTTCTCATCCAGCATGATTCATGATAAATGAATCTATATTCTATATTCGAAGATTCTTCTACTGGACTAAAAATTTAACATAATTGGTATTTCACCACGAGGTGGTGCAGTTGGTTTTTATATTTCCAAGTTATTTGATTTTAAGATAATTCTTTCAAATAGTTCGTCGGACACACTTCAGTCCTGGTTTCGCCGAGTATTTCTAAACATTCTTTTATTGCCTTACAATTTAATATTGAGGAAGAGGTCCTATCTGATAATGGTTTTTTATATAGGAATATAAATGGGATTAATGATGAGGAACCCCTAACTTATTCTGCTAAATTTTATGTTGGGGCTTCTTGTCGTAAATTATTATAGTAAGGTTCTTTGGCGGAAAGTAAATTCTTGTGGAGGTGGTTCTTCTCTTCTCAACTTTTCTTGTTGTGCTTGCAAATTACTTGAGTCTTTTGTTTGTGGTAGGAAACAAAAAGTGGTAACCAAGGAAAACTTCTACTGAAAACTATTTAACCAAAAGTGACCCCTCAAGGATATATTTTAGAACCATTTCTTTTTTATTAAAAACTTTTATTGTATTTGACTCTTATAATTCTATATATCTTTGTCATCGGCGGACTTTTACTTTTATTAACTTCAGAACGACTAGCAAGAGACTTGACATTTCTACAGTATATCCGTCTGCCCTGACAATTTTTTTTTTAAATCGGACCAAAACACAGAGAAATTGTCAAAAAACGTGTTTTTTTTTTTAAATGTCATTTTCTCGGGAGCAGTTATAGCTTATATACTTGCGAGAAATTTAAGGTGGAAATTTAATATTTTTAAAATATTACAATATGGGTATAATTTTGAACGGTAGAGCTTCAGGAGCGCAAAAAACCAAAAAAAAGTTTTCTAAAAAAAAAAATAGACTGAGAGAAATGTTGGGTCTAAAATTTAGTTTTTTTTTTTTTCAATACTGCGTATGGGTACCATTTTAAAGTGGAGAGTACTGTGAGTACAAAAATAAAATCAGATCACTGAAAACAAATTTGGTTGAAATTTGTTAAATCAATTTTTATTAATACCAAATTGGTTTAATTTCANCTAAAATTTAGTTTTTTTTTTTTTCAATACTGCGTATGGGTACCATTTTAAAGTGGAGAGTACTGTGAGTACAAAAATAAAATCAGATCACTGAAAACAAATTTGGTTGAAATTTGTTAAATCAATTTTTATTAATACCAAATTGGTTTAATTTCAAAAGGGAAAACATAAGAAGTCAACAACAAAAATAAAAATATAAACTAAAAGAAAATTGTGGTTGGTTTTGGAATACAATGTTAGTACAATGTATGAGTTTCAGAAGAATAGTAAGAGTCAAAACTGTAAACCAATACTCAAAAATTGGATAATACCAATTTAAAAATAATAAAATAATAACTACAAAGAAAATATGTTATATATATACTATACACAAAATGTTGAATTATAAAAATTATTGATTTCCAGATCTATAATTCATCATCAAGATTTTTATAAATCAACGTAATTATTTGTTTATATAAGAGAACTTAAAGTTAAAATTTATTTTTTGCTTGTTAGTCAGAAATTAATAAAGGTTTTTTTAATGAGAGTTTAATGATTTTCAATGATTTGCCTAGTAGCATAAATAATACAAATTTTAAATTAAGTTTTTTTTTTTGCTGATGATATCCAAGCTGTTGCTGTATGTGAGAATTGAAAAAGCTTTCCGACTGGTGTATAAATGAGAAATATGCCCAAGCAATTAATTTTTCACACAGAATTTCTAGTTCTTATTTTAATAAGTTTTACTTTTATAATTTTACTTTCTTTCCTTCAAGATTTGTTTTAAATTTCCTTTTAAAGACCATATACCCCCATTAAAAACTTTTAGGTTGTGATTTTTTGAGTTTTCTAAAGTTTCGTTGTCTTAATCTTTTATACAACACTAATTTTTATGATGAGACAAAATATTTACGAGATCATGAACAATTCTTTCAGTATGAGAGCGTCTGAGTTTTGGAACTGTCACGTATCTAATGAGAGGATATATCGTGAACGGGTTTCACAACCTTTTACTTTCAAAATGTGATTAGTGTCATTGAATGTCTTTAGTTTTATTTCCTATAATTGGTTTCCTATAATAATGAATTTGTTAATAATCTATTGCTTAAGATTTTGTAAATGTATCACTTAGATGTACAGTTTTTTAATACAAATAAATACACAAAAAATAAAAAATATGGCTATTTACGAAAGTGATTTTTGAACAAGCTGATGTGTTCTCCTAAAATCGAACTCATATTGGACAAGAAAAAATCAAGTTTAAGTCCATTAAATGAAATTAAAAAAATATTGAATTAACAGTCGATAAGTATCGAATTTCATAATCTTACCTTTTGCAGATATTGTGAAATTTTCAATTTTGATATCCACGGCGTGTTCCAGTTGAGCTTTCTGTCCTGTGGTCTTTTGAGCCTGCGACATTGTGAAATTGCTATCGAGATCCGAGTGACCTTGACCTCCCTTTCTCGTCATTAATTCCACTTGTTTTTCATACTCCTGTTGTTTCTTGAGTTTCTTCTTTTCCTTGTGGGTTAATTTCTTGTCCGCGGACACTTCTGGATCCTGGATCTTTTCCTCTTCCTGAATACTGACTTCCTCCAGTTTTTCACTAATTTCATCAACTTCCTCTTCTTTGCCATCACTTAAAACTTCAGGTTCCTCTTCCACTTCGACTGGGTCAACAATTTCAATGTTTTTAGACTTTTTCTTTTTGTTGGCTTTTAAAACTGGAATTATTTCGGGAATTTCTTCATCTTCTTCGTCAGTAAAGTCTTCGAGGTCAAGCTGTTCTTCCACCTCGACGACTTCGATTGGTTTATTGTTCTTTGACTTTTTCTTGGAACCTTTCTTGTTGGCTTTTTGAATCACTTCCACTTCCTCCTCATGGTCACTTTCAATCACTAGATCGAACTTTCCCTCGTCCTTGTCACTATCGCTATCAAATCCACTTTTCTTATTTTTCTTTTTGTTTTTCTTTGCACTCTTATTAGATTTCACAATATTCAGTTCTTTAACGTCCTCCTCCTCTTCCACTTCGAAAGCATCTTTATTCTTTTTGCTTTTTTTAGACATTTTTTTGCAAACAGAAGAAAACGTGTTTTTTTGCCACGACAAGAAAACTGCACAATTTTAAGAAATTTTATTGGTGAAATTTATTTGTAGTGCTCTTTCCCACCGTTGACAGCGCAACAATCGATTTACATTAGAACGAGACCGACATTACTTCTGAAAGAAAAAACTCTGCTAAAACCTAGAAGAAATAAGAAGTTGTAAATTTTTCGGCATATTGACAACCCTAACAACAAGGAAACAAGATATTTGTTGTTCTCACCACATGGAACATACCGTGCTGCCGGGCAGAGCTGCATCGATTACCAAGGTAGCCTCCACGAATGAGTGTTACCTAACAGTGTGGCGAGGAATTTTGAATTCAATCCGAAACGCGAAAAAATATCTAAAAAAAACTTTTAAAAATAAATTTGTAGTGTAAAACTGTTATAAATAAACCAATAAACAATGTTCGATGTGGTTTGAGCCTTATAAACAATAAATATTTTATATAATATGCATTAAGGGCGTGATTTTAGTGTTTTCATTCTTACTTGTTTGTTCCATCTTTTAAAAGGTAATTGAATCCGTAAATTTTCTTCCACTTTTGTTAATTTAATTAAGGAAACGAATCTAATCAAGTTCTACTTAAAATCGCATAGACAATTCTTGTGCAAAATGCAAAAGTGTAGTTCAGTTCAAAAGGAGAAAAAAATACAGAAGAAAATTTGGCAACGTTGCATTTTTTGTTCGCCATCTTTTTGATTTCTTTAAATTTGTGGAATTGATGGAAATTAGCTGAAATATTGTCTGCTTTATAGATTTTTCCACATTCTCGATCAGTGAAAACGTTTTGAAAATAATCTCGTAGTTAACCTGAAATTTGGGGACATAATTCTTTTACACATGTTGCCAAACTTTATACATGTTTTGGTTTTTTGGAGATGAGTTTTTTTTATGTAAAAGTATCTTTTCTTTTCCTTTATTTATATAATCTTTAACAAATTCTCAGGATTTTTAGATTTCTAGTTTTCCAAACGTATGGAAATGCGAAGAAAATTCAATTTCAATACATAGAACTTTTACAATTTCACTGAACTATTTTCACAGGTGTATGTTTCTGGTGATTTTTGGATTTTTTCATTAATATTTTTGGTTTTTTGGATACTGGTCACAGTTTTTAAGCAAAAAAAAATCATATACAAAATACTTTCTTAATTTTATGTGCTTAAAAAAACTTAAGGGAGTATCTTTCATTTTCGTATTGTTTAAACAATGAATCCTAATCAAATTGTCTGTTTTAGAAACAAAAATTTATAAAATGAAATAGGTCACATATTCCTGTTTTTTTCTTCATAAAACTAGTTTTGAATTATATTTAATTAATTAAAAAAAAAAGAGATTTCAAGAGCCCACACACTTTAATACACTCCTTTTACCAAGAGTAAGACAGGCTTGAGACTTTCAAGAAGAAGCCGAAAATGGCGTAAAAGCACTTTTCCCCAATTGTTGTTTGACATTTCCAAAAAACTCAATAAAAACCAAATACTTCAAACAATGTCGGAAATAATACCCAAGAAAAATAAGTAGAATATTTCGAAATAATTTTACACCACTTTTAAAGGCAACGACTGACTTCATTCAAAAGTCCTAATTAAATTGGGATGTTATCGTATAGAATTTACGTTAAATTCACCAAACTTGGTAGTTCGCTTTTGTAGGTGCTCTAAATATTGAGAGTTTGATCCTCAGTAAACACGTCCGAATTTTTTGTAGAAGATTTATCTTTTTTGTCTTGGGCTAAGACAAAAACAAAAAAGCTTTAAAAAGAGCTTATTATTTATATTAAAAATAAATCTAAAAGAGTAGTAAGGCATATGTGAATATAAAAAGGTAAATCTTCCTAAATACTTTATTTTTTTTTAATTTCACTAGAGAAAACATTTTGTTTATTTTTTTGTCAAGGAAAAACTAAAATCACTGTGGATGCGCACAAACACATTAAGAACATTTTTCTAAATAGTTTTCAAACGTTTTAAGGGCATTTTTGAAATTAAAACTATATTTAGCAAAAGCTAAAATACCAACGGCTATTTTTCGCATTTAATGAACACTTACTGAAATAGCTGGAATTTTAAGTACTCCGCATAGAAAATTAGGTAGTTGGTTGGTGTAGGTGCTAGCACTCTCGCCTTCCAGTCTGACGATTCTGAGTTCGATCCTCAGTGCACACGTCCTAATTTTTCGTACGAAATTTTCTTTCGTGTTAGTCGGATATACTACCTGACGCCACCCTCGCCTCGTCGTTTCGATGTTGATGAAATAAAAGGGTATCTCTAATACACTCGTTAAAATAGCAGACAGCTCATCACTGACTCTATGTCTATTCAGAGGAAAAGGGAAAACTAACTGCGCTGATGTAAAAAAGCAGAGCTGGTAAACAATTTTTTTTTTTTTTAATTTGATAAAGCAAAAAAAATAGAAAATAAATTAAATAATTAATTAAAGCTTCTTTTTCAAAACTGACTGACTGACAAATTTTATGAAGTTTGATTCTCTTTTGCTGTCATCCTCCAGGTCATTGTATGCTGTAATTGAACTATTTATTATTCCT
>JXPG01061653.1:0-10246 GCA_001015175.1 Megaselia abdita | reverse complement strand
ACTCACACGAAAGAAAATCTCTTACGAAAAATTGTGACGTGTGCACTGAGGATCGAACTCAGAATCGTCAGGCTCAGAATCGTCAGGAATCGAGAGTGCTAGCACCCACACCAAGCAACTAATACTTGAGGAATACTTATAACAGATATATTCAGTGAACTCTACTTGGAAGTATTACCTTGTCTTTCGAAAGATCTTATAAAATTTGAACGTATTTATTTTCTTAAAATGAATTACTGATTTCTCATTTTCAGAATAGATATTTTTTCAAAGTTTATTCGGTAACAATGTCTTGGCTTTGACAAATAGGTCGATTTTGTAATTCCAGTGTATGAAATTTCATCCAGATTTCATGACTGATTTTTTTGGGTGTTAATTAAATAAATACAGAGTTAAAAAATATATATAATAAAGTCCTAAAATATTTTTAGCTTTGAAAGATTATTTAAATTAAAAATAACTTTTAATAAAGTTTTGAAATTGATATATACAATGTACAAGTGGGCAAATATGACATTTACAAAGGTACGATAGGAAGACATAGCTTACACGAAAACACCAGTGACAATGGACTAAGAGTTCATCTAAAAGTTCAGTAATAAAAAGTCGCCACAGAAACAATTAGTATGAGAAAACCTCAAAGAAGCGAGATGATGAATATGACAGAGCTGTCTTTGAAAAGGAAGTTCTACATCAGAAAAACCTACAGATAAATACCAGATTAACCAAAGAACCGTTTGCATCCAAAAAAAGAGATCTGGAAAGTCGACCACCAACACATGAATTCCAAGTACCATATACCATACCGCCTCTTCATCGACTTTCAACAAGCGTACGACACTCCAATCAGGGATGAGCTATTCCAGGAAGAAAAAGGGTAAGATTTACAAGGAGCTCTTGCCAGTACTTCTTTATGGTGCTGGAACCTAACATCGGAAGACGAAGCAGTTCTCTCTGTATTTGAGAGAAAAGTGCTATCAGAACGAGGCGTCTTCGGTGGACATTACATGTGGCAAGGATGGTCAACAATGCTCCGGCCAAAAGAGTATTCTCATTGCAACCAGGCGGTACACGTTAAAGAGGACGACAACGAAACCGATGGGTAGACCTTGTTGAAAAAGACTAGTCAACTGGCGAACAACAGTCAAAGACCGAGATGTTTACCTTCCATTTTTTGAAACTATCTCTAGAACTATATATTAAAACAGAGATAGAGATATTTCTATTGCCAACTCCTTGATTCGTGGTATAAATCAACAGCAAAACATTAATTAGAGTTAGTGTTTTAGGATATATTACTGTTTGAACATTTAATTTTAATGACATTTATTCAAACTTCATAATATAGGAAATTAATAAAATTAAAACAAGACATCAATCAACTTATAAAATGAAATAAACGTTTAGTTAAACTTACAATTTAATAAAATAATATATATATATATATTTATATATATAGTTTAAAGTTTCTCTGCTTTTTTCATAGAAATGTTCCTACGTTAAGGAAAAAATAAAATACAAATCTTGAAATTATAAAAACCTGAATGATGAAAATTATAAATTTGTTGCTTTATTCAACAACTGGAATTGACCACAACATAAATTTCGACTTATAAAATACTTAAATTCTGAAAATATGTAAACCACTTTGATGGTCATAACTTGCAAGTTGTGCATAACTTGATGAGCTTCTAATGTTATTTGGCTTTGGGTTTTAATTTTTTCAAGCATAGAATTTTGTATTTAAACTGTACATCTTTTCACGCTTTGATTGTAACTGGAAAACTAACGGTTTGTTAATATATTAAAGCTTTCAATGTCATTCACACTTAACAACATAACTTGTTCCAGTCGAAGACTATAGTAACATGGAATCCCCGAAAACAAAATCAAAGTATAAAAACTAAACTAAATCATACCACTAGCCACTAGGTGGTTCAAAGAGTAGCAGTAATATTAATTAATGTTTGCTTCTTATATGCTTGCCTCTTTTTCTGAATAGAGTCAGTGATGAGCTGTCTACTATCTTAGCGAGTGAATTAGAGGTACCCCTTTTTTCATCAACTCACACGAAAGAAAATTTCTTACGAAAAATTCTTAAAAATTATTAAAAAAAAGCTGATAATCTTGTAGGTTTGACGACCCATCCTAGTTCTAGATTTAAATGGAGGAACATTTAAATTATCCATTTAAGTATTTCCATTTTCAGAAAATGATTATTTTTCTCAGTGTTTAAATAAGAAATTAAATTAAATCTTTCAGCAATTTTGAACTTTATTAATCTTAATTTATTAATTATTACAGGTATGTTCACAATCCACAGAATTTCGTGAGTATTTTAATTGTTGTATGAGAAATCAAAGCTATTACCAATTAAAAAAAATAATAAAAGTGTTTACCATCATCGTTGTCTAGTAGTAATATCACCATGACATTCTTATGTCATTAGAACATCGGACAAATCGCAACAGTCAAGGCAAAATATCATTCTATTCAAGCAGAACGCCACATGTGTCTTCTACGAACATTATAAATGTCGCCAAAAGCTTCTTATTTATTCTTAAAGAGGAAAATCAATTGAAGCGAGAAAAAAAAAACGAAGAAGACATTTAATTTTATTTGAAACTGGAAGACTTTGACCGTGTTTCTTAACGACTATGCTTTTTATGAATCGGTTTCCCCATTGAACAAATCATAAAAAAACATAAACACTCATTCATTACATCTTTAATGTACAAAATTCTAAATTACATCTAAGCAACAAACTAACAATTATCTATTATTATAATTTACATATAAATAAGTACTTTTCATTTCTTTTACATCTAATGACTTTCGAGTTCACAATCAGACTGGATCCCATTTTACTCATAACAAAGACTCACAAATAAAATGGCACCTTTACTTAATATTTACGTTTCTGTAATCCGGATTAGTGAGCCAATCCTCTTTAATTAAATCAGCTCCTTTTTCTCCAATCATGATGACTGGGGCGTTTGTGTTTCCACTACTTATAGTAGGCATTATACTTGCGTCAATTACACGCAATCCTCGAATACCATACACTCTAAGCCTAGGGTCGACTACGGCTTCAGGATCCCATGCTGGTCCCATTTTCGTGGTACCGCAAGGATGGTAGATGGTCATGGAAATCGTCCTTGCGTGGCAATCTAAATATTCATCGGACAAAAATTCGAATTTCTTACAATTCGGAAGAGGTTTTCTCCACAGCCTTGAACCGAATTGTTTGAAAACTTTGGCTTCTGCTACTTTTAGAGCGATTTTGGCTCCTTCAATTATTGTTTTTGCATCGAATGGATCACTGAAGTACTTGGGATCCATTAATGGATAATGAAAAGGATTGCTAGAGCGCAGTTTGACCCAACCTCTTGATCTTGGTCGAAGTAGAAGAGGCATAATAGTCCAGGCGTCTTTGTTAGCAATCGGTTGGAATACGTCTTGATACAAGCTTTCTTTGAGACCAAGAACTTGTTTGACTCTAGCACCATTATCTGAGCTTAATGAAGCTGGTGCCATATGAAATTGTATATCCGGCCAGTCAACAGTTTTGTTGGCGTATTTAGTATTCACGAAAGCTAATCCTTCGACACCTCCAAGAGTTGTCATTGGTCCTCTTTCTCTGAGTACATATTGGTAGGTAATTGTTGTTGGATTAAAGCGATCTTGAACAATCGCTACCGGTTTATCGACTAAGAAGCTAAGACCTCCCACCCCAACATGATCTTGCATATTTTGACCAACTGGAAGGTCTTTCAAAACTTTTATCCCTTTCTCTTCCAGATGCTCTTTAGGTCCAATTCCTGATAACATCATGATTTGTGGTGTGTTGATGGCTCCAGCGGCTAAAATTATCTCCCGTTTAGCCTTAACTTTAAATATTTTTCCGTTCTTCATAAACTCAACATGGCTTGCTCTCATTGTTGTAGGATCTATGTCCACTTTGGTAACATGTGAATTCATAGATAGATGAAAGTTTTTCCTTAGTCTTATAGGTCTTAGAAACGCCTTGGCTGTACTACAACGACTTCCCCTTCGTATAGTTCCCTGAGCCATCATAAAACCAGCTTGCTTTTCTCCATTAATGTCTCTATTTTCATAGCCGATCTCAGTGCCTGCTTCGACGAAAGCTGCGACCAAAGGTGAACGCCATGGAGACTCTTGAACAGTGAGGTAGCCCCCTCTACCGTGATATTTATTCTTAGAAAGATAAGGATTACGATTGTCCTCTGACTTTTTGAAATATTTCAAGACCTCTTTATACCCCCATCCTGGGTTTCCCAACGATTCCCAATGATCATAGTCATTTCGATTACCCCGGACATAAAGCATATAGTTCAGTACACTAGATCCACCAAGCACTTTTCCGCGTGGCCAATTGCAACGGTTATTCTTCATACCCAAGCACGAAGACTTTGAAGGTTCCGTTTTGTACTGCCAATCTAGTTTACTCAACTGTAAATAAGCCGCTAAAGATGGTACATCAGATATTTCATTTTCATCCGGACCGGCCTCCAACAACAAAACTCTCCATTTCGATATCTCTGTAAGCCTATTTGCAACCACAGCTCCTGCCGATCCCGCTCCTATTATAATAAAATCGTATTCCACGTAGATCGAGTTTTGATCAACGACACGCGACTCAGGGTCAAGTTGATCATATCGAAAGTAAGTAATTGCTGCCAGCATCAGTGGAATTAACCAAAGTCCAGTTGTAACTACTCCAAAAGTTGACTTTATCACAGTCGAAATAAAAAGTAAATTGAGAACCATTGTCGTTTTGGTTTGGGTTCGTTATTATCGTTGTTGTTATTATTATTGGTTTTAATATTGTAGACTGTTGTTTTGTTTTTACTTTGAGGCTCTTACAATTCCGTCTTTGTTGAATTGTTAAGAACATAATTCGTCTGAGGGTGTCTTAGTCTTAGTGCCGTTGAAGAATCTGCAAGACAAAAGAGTACCAAATTAAGACATGTTATTTTTAGTATATATGTTTTATAACCGTCAATGTCATAAAGGTCAATTCGAATGATAGAGCATCTTTGTTAACATATTTAAATTTATTAATAAGATAATGTACCGATTTGGAAATTAGAAACGGAAGCGGAAGTAAAACCATCTTGATCTTATAGTTCCGCTGGCTTAGACATAGAATAAGGTATACGGATGGCGAGGAAACCAGTTAGCGAAAAAGCTTAGATAATTAGCGTCTTTTGTGATGGAGCTTATTATATTTGGTTTTGTTGTTACCATTCGATTCCAAAGAGTCTCTGAATAGATTACTTGACAGTCGATGAAAAGAACAGTATTGAAGTGTGTCGTTGTTGTCTTCTTTTGTTATTGTTCAATTAACATGTTTTTCGAATATTTGTTTAGTTGGATTTTATGGATAACAGTATTGTTATTACTTGAATTGTGTTATTTTTTGTTGGTTTTTGTATTATATTGTGGAGGGAGTGTTTTATATTGTTTTTTTGTCTTAGATTTAATAAAAAATTGTTTAACGAGTTAAAAACGAAAGTTTTTTATCATTAACTATACTTTATACATTTAATTCTATCATTTTTAAAAACTTGTCTTATTTTTCTTCAATAGCAGGGTTATTATTAATAGCAAAGTTACTACTTCGTAAACGTTTCTGTTATTGCACCGTGAAAAATATTTATACATATATAAGGTGTGGCACAAACACTATCTTAGTTTCGTTTATGAATTTTCACAGAGCATTGAGTCTGAACTCAAAATATGTCTGTAAACAAAATGTTTTCAAAATGTATAATTTTACCATTCAGTTCTTTCTTTGGGTTTCTAAACATTTCATTATACAAACTGCGACTTTAGCGCGAATTGCAATTTCAAAGGCATGAACTGGGACTAAAAAATAATAGTAATGTCTTGCGTATAAAAAATTCCATCGACAAAGTCAATCTTATCTCTAGATTTTGAATGGAGTGTTTGTTGCTAGAAAATTATCCTATAAAAAACATTGTTTATATTCATAATTTTCTCCTCATTAGAAAAGAATACTAGAATTTAATGCAAATGTAAAGACACAATCAAACATGTATTGCAAAAATTCTTATGCTGGAATTTCACCTGTGGCGGGTATTTAGTAACTTTTTGTAGTATAGGGTTTAAACTAACATGATAAAACTGAGGAGGATCCCGAGGAACTACCACCACCCTCAACGAAGAAACTAAAAATGTAGTTCGATTAAACAAGAAAGTGTCGCAAGCTTTTAACACCACTCAAGGTTTCAGATAGGGAGATTCACTTTCCTGTGACGGAGAGCTAACATCCAACATAATAAACAAGTCTGTCCAACTTTTGAAGTATGCAGATGACATTGGCACCGTCACAAGAAACGTAGAAGATCTGAAGACAAGCTTCAACAACATCAGTAGACATGCTACATCAATGAGTCTCAGAGTGCCACCATTGGCACTGACAAGTTTGAGTCAGTAAAGGATTTCACGTATCTTGGGTCTTCAGTTAAAACCCAAAACGACATCACTCAAGAGATCAAAAGGAAAATCATGGTTGCTAACCGAACAATGTTTGGGATAAGTAGAGTGTTAAGCTCGAGATTCATCCGGAACTAAACATCTAAACTAAACATCTACAGGACCCTGTTCGGATATATGGGACTGAATCGTGGACATTATCAGAATCAGACAAAAATATGATGAAGGTATTTAAGAGGAAGGTGCTTCGTATAACAATGAGTGGCGAGTACGATACAACCATGAGCTCTATGATCTATATGCAGAATCTGTATCGTAGATAGAGTGCGAAAACAACAACTTCGGTGGCTTGGACATGTATGGAGCATGTCGGATGAAGCCCCACCAAAAAAGACCCGAAGGCTCCCGACGATAAAGTCGACAATAGTTGCGATGGTTAGATTGCATGGGTGCAAATGGGTTTGAAGTCATGACTTTAAAATAAAAAAGAAAATTTCAATCAGTGAAAGAATATTAATTAAAGCTTTTAAATAGTAATTTATAGTAATTTTTGCTCAATAGAGAAACCATAGATATGCAAACTTTAGAAAAATAAAACTGCGAAAGTTTTCCTAGATGTTATTTGTCTATACTAAAAGTAAAAGTAGCTAAAAATTACTATTTATATATAGGTATAGGTATAGGTTGACCGTGTGTCGTGAATGCCTTATATGTTTTACAAATTTGAAATGTTTTATTTTCCAAACATGTGAAATTTGTATGCCAAATCTTAGAAAACAAAACCTTTCAAAACATAAAATCATCAAGATCTTTAAAAAATGACTTTATATAAAATCATTAAAATCCGTTCAAAACCCCCAAAATCCTAACAAATATTTAAATAATTTAAATATTAAAAATCCTAAAGAATCTGCTACAAAATGTTCTGCACAATTTTGCAGAGATGTTTAAACCGCGGTTACATATTTTAATATGCGCTGTATGAACAATGTATGAAGGATTAAGAAAGAAACAAACAAATATCAGCATTGACTACACTTTGTGATGTTACTTTCCATTAAGTTTTTTTTCATTTACGTGGTAAATTGTTACTTTCTTGTTAAAGTTTAATTCAAGTCTCGAAAATTTTTTGGTTTTGTTCGGTTTAGTTGTGATTTTTAGCTAAGCGAACTTACTAAATTTGAGTGAACCAGCAGTAATAGTCTTTCTTTCTGTCTCTCCTACTTTCAAGTTGCTTTAACTTCTTGCGATCATCATATATATCTGAATAAAGGTAGAACTTAGTGGTATAGACCAAACCATTTATAGAGTACACCAACAACTGTAAAGGGCGGACAACAACATTACCATAATAGTCCAGAAGGAAAAATAATTACGTTAATTCATTGAGGAATAAATTAATTACATAAAAACCAAACACATTTATGAACCAACTAAAAGTAAAATAAACCAATAAATTTATTAGCATAGTAAGATGAGCTGGTTTAACTTGTAATTAACTAATTGGTATTTACAAGTCTATTTTCATATATTATTTACGTGACAAAAATACATTTATTGGAGAATAATTTTCCTCGGCCTTTATATTTTGAAAAGACATGACATGTTCTAGACTTATTATTATTCAAAACATATCCTTTGTTTTTATAACTTCCCAGCCCACAAGTTTTTAATATTTATAATTAATTTATTAATACCAATAATTAATTGAAATAGATATAATTACATAGTCAATAGCCATGCATTCTTTGATCTTGTGTCTCTATAACTGCAATTTGATGTGTACTTCCCCTAATACCTTGGTTAAGTAATCTGATATGAGTAAGGTTTCTTGTAATTATTACTTATTTATTTGAATATAAGTGTGCTTTAACCGGTATATTTAATTACATTCGGAAGAAAGTCTTGATTACTTAATTCGATTGCGAAATAATTGATTGATTTGAGAACTTTGTATTATTGTAATATGGAAAGCTTGGTTTGATCGGAAAATTCTTCGTGAATGAAGCAGTAAAATCTCCCACGCAATTTTCATGTATCTAAGTTTATTTTTAGATTAGTGATTATAATTTCTAAGAGTGATTTTGAATATTAAGCTCGGGTAAGCTCTTACACAAGTATTTTATAACACGTGCTTTCTGAAGTGTGATAGAATTTAGATAAAATGGATATATACTGTGTCTTCCCCTCTCATTAATCAAACAATTCATTTTAACTCGAGATACTTTTGTCTTAAGCTTTGTAAGCCTAATTGCATGTCTTGGTATTTTATTGAAATTTTAAATTTATGTAGAATATACTTTAAGGCATACACGGCCTAACTTCAGGGTTTGAAAATACTCTCAGGTCTGCCTGGAATATTTATATGTGCAGTATTTTCGGCTTGAAATAATTTTGTTACTATTTTTGTGGATTACTTATTATATTGTTCTGTGTTATGCGATTTTAACTAAACTAGCTGGATTTGTTTCTTGAAGTTTGGAATATTCTACTTTTCGTCACTCTACGTGAAGGTTTACGTAACGTTTTTACGTGGGATTACATTTTGACTTAATAATCTATTGAATTCTGCTATTTAATATCTTTTAGTTTTTGTAAATATTTTTTTTTGTAATATGATGGGTAATATTGATATTTTATAAATCGCTAATTTCTCACTTAATCTTTTGTAGCGCCATGATGCTGTAACCAATTGATTGATTAAAGTATCAGGAACATTTATTTTAAGTTGTTTGATAAAGATCGGGCAAAGCACACAAAATAAAATTACTCTAAAAATTTAAAGACAAAATATTTAAGAACCTGTTCCCTTTTTTTGCCGAATAAACTTTTAAAAAGTGAACTTTGGGAAATATCTATTCTGAACATGAGTCCGGAATCAGTAATTACTTTTCAGAGAATCAAGAAATACTATTATAAGTATTCTTCTGCAATCATTGTTTGATACAATACTTTCACAATAGCTTTTGATAATGCAAATATTTGTTTCTTTATGCTTTAATTTCATGTCAATGAAATTGAAATACATTTTTTAAATACGATTGGGGTACTTTTTCAACGCAATATTTTCCAGTTTTATTCTCTTTTTCTTTTAGTTCTAGAGGCGTTTTATTTTGTGTGATTAAAGCCCTTAAAATAAGCCTCTCAAACAGTTCATGGCCACAGACGGACAGACAACAAGAAAACATAATTGTATTCGCCATAGCGTTTTAATATTTGCGTTGGAATATTTTCTTCATATATTTTGTACGTTTTTCTATTAATTTTCACCAACTGTTTTATATTATACATGATGAAGCCTAGCGTGATGGTTATACGTATATAAGGATATGTTTTAATTAGAAAACAATAGTTTTCTGGTCATTACGACTAGTAAGCTTGCGTAAGCAACTTCTCTGCACTATAAAAAAAACCCCTTAAAATATGTCCCAAGTAACTTTATCGCGACAATTACCCATATGAGGCACCTTCGTCACACTGTGACTAGAAGTTCCACGTCTTTTGGATAACCTTATTGAAGTCTTTTGAAGACACGCGAATCTTAAATGTGACAACATTTTGATATCATACTTTACTTTACGTAAAGAAATGTCAACCAACGTTGTCTCTATCTTAACTCTGATAAGGACTGCGGCAGAAAAAAATTGTGCATATAAAATTCTAAATAACTCGGTGGCACTTNAAAAAAAAAACATGGCAAGCTTTTCATTGCAATGTTCAAATGTCAAAAGAAAGCCAAAAAAACGCGCCCAAAAATTAAAGA